>JAUZNI010135407.1:0-12588 GCA_034780235.1 Concholepas concholepas | reverse complement strand
TTGAGTGCAAGCACTTTGATTTGTCTTTGCAAGATATAGCGCTATATAAATTCCATTTATTATTATTATTATTATTAAACATTGCAGTGACTGTGTTTCAGGCCAGAGAGAAACAGAGGGACTGCCACCAGACTGTCAACCAGATCGTTAGCAGCAGTCTGGTGCTGGGTAAAATGGAGGAAAAACTCAAGGTACTTGCTGTTGAAATATAACATGGAGATACATGGAAAAGCTTGAGTTGTTGAGGAGTTTGTGTGTGCTTTCTGTATAGTATAAGTGATCCTGGGTTTGGGAACCTTTTGTGTTCAAGAGTTGAGTGAAAACTGCTGTTGATCTTTGTTAGTTAGTAATAGACTCTAGTTATGCAGAATGATCTTGCTTTGGATGCTGTAAAACTGACCCATTTTGTTGTGTGGGTTTGTTGTTTTGTTTGTTTTTTGTGGGGGTTTTTGTAAGAAGAATCTGTTGTGACTGACCATTAGTCCTGGCAAGTTGTTCTAAGCACCCTGGTCAACAAACATACATATACATTTGCTGATGATTCTGTTGCAAACTTCTCTCATGAAGGACCTCAATTAATACTGACTGTCTGTCAGAATTATGAAATTATAAAGTTTATCTAGAAAGAAACAAAACATTGCTTTTTTTTTTTTATCTTCCGTTACTGTCTACTGATGTATGCGCTGCATGATATTTTTACCAGTGGAGGCAGTTGAGATACTTACAGATGTTACTTACCCCCCCCCCCCCCTTTTACCCCTCCCTTCTTAACTCTTCTTACTACATGCTGTTGAAAAGGTGATACATGGTGGTATGTGTTCTGTGCAGATGTACAAACTGAGAGCTTCTGCCAAGCTGCAGACTGTGTCTGACAAGTGAGTAGATTTTGGGGGGGAATAAGGTTTCTTTTGTTGTTATTTTGTTTTGTACATGTAGTAGAGGTAACAGAAGGTGGGTAACTTGATTCAGAATGCAAGTTTGTTGAAATATTGTTCAATGACAAAGTATAGACCTTGCTGGTGTTGACATTATTAAGAATTGATAGTCACAGAACAAATATCTATTATAAATACTAACAGTAGTCAATAAATTAATTGATTTATAACAAACATTGATAAGTTAATTAAGGGTTTAATTATAATTTTGTCCAGTGGATCGTTTATGTATATATTTATAAAGTTACATAGTGTGTGTGTGTGTGTGTGTGTTGTGCTTTGAGCCTATATTACAGAAATATTGCACAATACAAAAGCGATTTTTTTCCCATTAATATTGTTGTTTCTCTAACAGAGTGTGCACAGATATTGGATGTGTTTTTCTGCTGGGCAGACTGAAGGAGCAGGATGACCTGTTCAATGAACAGCGGCAGGAGTACGAGCGAGAAATCTACTTCCTTCGCTCCCTGGTCAAGGAGAAAGAGGAGAGAATTGGACAGATCAAGGGAGAGAAGAGGTAAGCAGTGTGTGTCTTCTTCTTCTTCTTCGTTCCTCGGCTAGAGCTCCGAGGTTCACCAATGGTGAGATTTTGCGTATGCGACCGTTTTTCTCCCACCATTTAGGTAGCCACATTCCGACTTCGGGGATTGCGGTGTGTGTGAGAACTAGACTTTGAATTTTCTTCTTTTTCTTTTTTTTTCTTTTCACGTTCATCAGAGGGATAGCTCTGTCTCTGTTACAAAGGCAGCTGTACGCTGCAGGTCCTCCCAGTCTCCATAGAGCTTCTTGGCCACTGGGGTGGGGTCAGGCCAGATCTTCTTTCAGAGTGCCTCATGTAGCGGGCAGGACATGTTCTATTGTCTGGCTGCCAGTCTTGCAAGGGCACTGCTCTGTGTGGCCTATGTGTAGTTTTGTATATGGGGATTTAGGTGGTTGTGGCATGTCCTGAGTCTGAATATACAGACCTGCTCTCGTCGTGTCAGCAGGCAGTAGGGGTCTGACTTGCTGTAGTGTGGATGTTGTTTTATCCACTTGTGCTGCTTGGCCTTGATGATGGCCTTGGCTTCAGAAAAAAATGACCGACCTATTCACCTGCTCTTGCCTTGTGCCCTCCTTTGCCAGGGAGCTAGCAGTCTCATTGCCAAGCACATTGCAAAGGGAGGGTATCCACTGCAGGACTACTGTATGACTTCTGCAGAGGGATGCAAGAGTGGAGGACAGGTCATTTAGGTCTCTGATGAACTTCAGGGTCTGTAGTACAGACAGGGCATCTGTCAAGAAGACTACTCTGTGGGAGCTATATGGGCTGGCTGTAATGTGGGTTGCTGCTCTTTCTATGGCTACTGTCTCAGCTTTGTAGTTTGTGGAGTAGAGGCGAATTTTCTTTTTTGATTTAAAGAAAGAAAAGTTTTTAAAAATCACTTTAACACTTAGTAAGAGTTGATCTTGTTTTGTTTCGATGTGGACCTGAAATTGGTATATATTTATAATTTTTCATTTCTTAGCAAGAGCTCCGAGGTTCACCAACAGTGAGATTTTTGCATGTATGACTGTTTGCCCATGCAAAAATCTCATCATAGATGAACCTTGGAGCTCTAGCCGAGGAACTAACAACAAAAAAACCCCAACCCAAAACCAGATGATTCATTCCCCCAGGGACGCAGAGGACAGCCTGGAGGTGGCATGGCAGGCGGCACGGTCAGAGAACCAGGCCCTGAAGGACACACTGGTGGACTCTGTTCACAAACTGCGACAACACCCAGCGCTGCATGCCGCCCTGGATGAAGAGGAGGACCTGGAAAAACTGCTGTACTTTTCTGCATGAGTCACTGTTGGTTGGGTCTGTGTAATGTTTTGGAATTCTTGTTTATCATGCTGGCATGGTAAATAAAAGGTATTTTGGTTTTATTCTGAGAGAAATAGTGTTTATTTTGCTGGGCTTGGTGAGCTGTGCTTCTCATAAGTTTTCAGTTTTGTAGTGATTCTTTCAGAGATTTTTAGCTGTAGTTGTCTGTTGGAAACAGTTTTTATTTCAGGTTTGGCCCCCTGGGGGTTGTAAGCTAAGGAAACATAAATGAAACATATGGCAGAAGTCAATGCAAGTGTACACGCTCTTCTCACACAAACACAGACAAGCAACAAAACCATAATGCAAAAATATCGCAATGCAGAAATATGGTCAATAGTATTAGAATTGAATCCACATATAACAATGATGTGATATTACATGGAATCATGAAACATTTTCAAATGTTTTTACTCAAATTTAAAGGATCATGCTTGTATCTAGCCTCTTACAATGTGAGTGCTTCTTGTTTATGCAACAAAGGTTTTACACAGATCTTTGTGTGAAAACTAAGAATCCTTCTATGTGTTTTGACAACTTTGTAATTTTTCTGTCAGAGGTGCTAACTTTGTGTCCAAGATCTCTCATAACTCTAAAAAAAACAAAGTTTTGTCATGAAGACTGTATTGTGTTCTTTACAACTGTGGAGAACATTTTGCTGTGAAATGTGTTCAGTAGTTTGGTTTCTATTGTCCACACAGAGTGAAGAGAAAATAGTTCTTCAATGTTGCTTGGTGGAACGTTGCCTGCAACGGGACTTATACTATGTTTATTTCAAACACTAGTTAAAAACATTGATCTTCTAGTGGCATCTTAGTTCTAAATCATTGACTTTTGAAATCATAAACAATAATGCTTTTTCATGATATAGTATCATCCCTGATATGGTCATTACGGTCAGCTTGGGCTATTTAAAAAACAACAACGCAAACACATGAAGAACTACAACAATAGAATCAATAGGAGTGATTAAATGAATTGGACTGAAAGCTAGCAAAAAAACAGCAGTCATCAACTTGTCAACAAGTGAAAATGTTCTGTTCTATCTTCATGGCAGCATATACTGTTTTGTAGCTGATGATACATTTTTATTTTACTGAACAAGAAAGTCATGTCATTGAAATCTGATCAAGTCTCAAGATGTATGCTAAGTTTTAGTCTTCCCCTCAAAAATGAACCAACCAGTTTTAACAGAAACCAGTTTTCTTCAGAAAAAAAGAAACCATTTATAGACACAGCCATGTTCTCATCTCACTTAGAAGGTCTGGAGATGTGTCTCCTGTGTGTTTTTTTTCTTGTCATGTTTGCTATGGTTCATTATCATGGAGACATTGTTTTAAACAGGAATATTGACTGAAAGGCAGAGAAAATGTAATATTTCTTTTTGGGGAAAAAATACACAATTTAATGAATTGTTTGGAGGGTTTAAAAAAAAAAAGATATAAAGTTGAAATAATGACTGTTGAAGAAGAAAATACTGGTAAATTGAGTTCATAATGTATTTCCCCATAAATCTGTACCCAAAAAAATCAGTGAAAGTTTAAAACCAAAAAAACAACCACCTGAAACAAATTTAGCATTTGTTACATTACAGGAGATCAGATTATATGTGTAGAAAGTATCTCAAACCATCCACCATACTTTTTCTTGACAATCAGTCTTGGGTCTCACATTGATTGTTTCCAAAAGCAGGGGTGTCATAACTACAAACTCCACTAGAATTCCAGTTTTGGCAGCATATCCTGTACCCTATCAGAGAATATGTGTCAGAATTCTGTTTTTGGTGTGCTGTCCTTTTTGAAGTGTAGCAGTAGATTTAAAGAATTCTACTCATTCTTTATCAGGCTTATATGCTGACTGGTTGTTTCTCATTTTTCTTATTCTTTTCTTATTTTTCTTATTCTTTTATTTCGAGGATAATGGAATAAGCACTCATGTGGTTTTTTACATCCAGTCCCCGTGTGTATGCAGTTTTGTAAATTTTGTCAACCATTTCGGTTGTGTGTGTATGTGTGTGTGGGTGTGCATGCACACACAAATATGTGTGCAAATGTTAGCACACACATTTGTGTTGTGTGTGCAAGTCATTTATTTAAAATGGTATGCAATTTTCTTTGGATGGTGTAACAATCTAGTGATGACTAAATCGTAACATTAGTACTTAATCTGTGTACACTGAAGTGCCTACAACAACAAAAATTCTGAGCGAAGATGACAATTAACGAAGCAGCAGTTTCATAAATGTTAGTCATTAAAACATAACCATTTTCTATCATGTATACAACACATTGGTATATGGCCTATTCTGTGTTTTATTTCTTTGGGAAAATATTTACGGATTTCTATGCAACATTGTATTGTGTTGAGTATTTTTGTTTTTTGTCGTTGTTTCAACAGAATGTGTAAACAGATCACGATCCTGCCAAGGAAGGTGAAAGGAAATCATTGGCTTTCTTGGGGGTGAAGGGAGAGTTGATGAAGGGGAATGTTAACAGATTTTTTAGATTTTTTGGTTGTTGTTGCTCAGTATTCTTGTAACATGCATGTTGTGAAGAACAGAAGACTAAGACAGTACAAAGTGACATTTCTTTGTGTGTCATGCATTGTAATATAGAAAAAAACATTCATTCTCATAAAGTTGATGCAGGCGTTAGATTCTGTAATTCCCCAAAGTCAGAATGCAGCTACCTTAATGTGGTGGGCAAAAACAGTTGCATATGCAAAAATCACACCATTGGTGAACCTCAGAGCTCTAGCAAAAAAAAAAAAAAAGGTTCTGTAAATTTTCTTGGGGTTTATTCATTTTTAAAATTCTTTTATTTCGAGGATAATGGAATAAGCTCATGCGCTTTTTTTTACGTCCAGGGATTGAGAAAGGAGCATGCTCTTTAAACAACCACAGGTAGAAACTGCAAGTAAAGAACTTGTAAACAGCTGAGATGTAGAAAGTGAGAAAAACTTACATGTATGTGCTTAGAACTTGCATGTGTGTGTGTGTGTGTGTGTGTGTGTGTGAGAGATGGAGAGAAAGAGAGAGAGAGGGAATATGTATGTGTGTGTACATGCATATGCCTGTGTGTGTAAACTTAAATCCCCCAAAAGCATGGAAAAGTTCAGCACAAGGTAAGGTGTCAAACCCAGGACAGCGATGTCAGTTCTTTCTCTATCTACGCACAGGTTTTGGTGCTGTTCCCATCACTCGCTGAAAATCACTTGAATCAAAATATACAGCAACTCTGTGATCTTGTTATGGCACCAGTGTGGCTTTTCTTCATCTTCAAATTTTTATCTGTTGTGACAGAGTGTGTTCTCACTTTAATGGACTGGTTGTGTGGACTTTTTGTGACACACAGATTTTTTTTTAATTGCCAAGTAATTTTGCTTTTTAAATGGGTTGTGTGGAAATGATATATGTCAGTATATTCAGTAAACGTGTGACAAAATTGTTTGTGAATATGTAGAGTGAAAATGTAATCCTGCAGTAAAGGAGTGGACATATGTTGATTGATATATATATGAAATTAACTTTTGATATGATTTGTATTTTTGCAGCAAGTATAGATAGCCACCTGTGATATTTTAGTCTTCTCTGTGCTTATTTTGATTGTTTTTACATGTCTTCCGGTCCTTGAGTGAAGGGTTCACCAGTTGTGTTTTTCATTTCAGTTTTGTACAGATTTGTACAAGCAAATTTTTTACTGAAACTGCAAAGTTTTATGAGGTTTTGGATGATGTAGAAATGGCTAGTATTTTGATTCCAACGTGCCTGAAACTCTTTCACACTGTAGCAAACATGGCTGGTAGATTTGCTTAGAAGTGGCACATGATGCACCAGATGTGTTGGGTTTTTTCTTCTTCCTGTTTTGTACAGATTTGGATAAGCAAATTGTTATTTAGACTGCAACTTGTCATGAGGTTTTGGGTGATGTAGAAATGGCTAGTATTTTCATTCCAGCGTGCCTGAAATCCTTTTTCACACTGTAGCAAGTATAGGAGATAGAATTGCTTTGTAGTTGCCTGTTACCTTGGTGTTACGCAGTATTATGACACGTTTGGGTCAGTCTTGTCACGACTGTTAGTATTCGTCAATCTGTTAGATGCAAAGTGCCTGTGCTTTCTTCTTTCCATGTATGGCCTTTAAGATTCGGCTTGAAAACCATATGATAGAAAGAAGGAAAGCGGCATGGGTGAATGAGTGTGTTGGATTTTGTGCATAGATTAGTCAGACCATGAGAGAAAAATACTCTTTATGTTGTACATTGTGCTGTGTCATATTACAGGATTTATAAAAAAAACCCACTGATATTGATGTATGAATGATATAAAAGAACTGATGTTTGATATGTAACAGAAAATGACAGTTGACGTTTGATATGTAACGATAAAGAGATGTGTGACACATAACAGAAAATGTACATCACTGTATTGAAATAAAGACTGATACTTGACATGAAACAAAACACGGACTGCAAACTGGTGACAGAAAAACTGACATTTGACACTTAACAGAAATATGAAAGCTGACATTTGACATGTTACAGACAACTGTCAATATGTAACTACGGACTGCTGATGTTTATCTTGTCATAGAAAATTGACAGCAAGTTTAGGAATGTCTTTGATAAAATGCAAAAAAAGATAGCTATCATTTTTCAGACAACTTGACTGCTGACAGTGACCATGGAACATGAAATCTTTTGTTTAAATACAATACACTGTAAGGAGCTAATTTTTGACTTTTGACGTTTAACATACAACAGAAACGTATGACTGATTCGGAAGACTGATAAAACAGAAAAAACCCAACTGATTCAGCCCATTTCCAGACCACACTTAAAACTAGAAAAATAGTCATAAGAATCATGGTGTGTTTTGTGTATTTCCTTATCAGTGAGAGTGGTTTCAATTTCTTGTGCTCTTCCTGCCATGCCTGCTATCAGTTACGGCTTGCAGTTTATGCTTGATGTAAGGAAAACCATGCCGAAGTCAAAAGCGCTGGGTCTGACTTGTCAGGCGCTTAACGGCAGCGCAAGACATTTTCGCTCATATGACAGACAATGATAGTTGCTGTCTGAGAGAAGAAGTAAGGAAAATTTCTAGACTAGGTGTGGTCCTTTTTAAAGACATTTTTAAAAATCTCTCCTTCAACCCCAAAGTGGCCCCATTTGGTTGATCTCAGAATACTTGCATGCCTGATTTGTCAAAGAAATACCTGTTTTACACAAACTTACATGTTGAGGCCCTGTAAGAAGGTGAAAAATTCCCCCAAATGCTAAACAAACCATAGAAAATTACAAAATGTGTATGATTATGCAATGATGCACCAGAGGATTTTAAAGGTACTTTCTGAATTTATTAGGAGAGATTTCATGTTTCATAGTAATGTGAAATGCACTGTATGTTAATTTACGAATCAAGGTTGTTTGTATATGAACTTAAACTGTATAGCTGAAATTCATTTAATGAAGATAATGAATACTTTTTATGAATTACATTGACAAAACAATTATCATGTATTTCATTAAAAAAAAAGAAGTTACAGCTGTTGATCAGAAATTTTCCGTCCATGAATAACTCTATGAAGATGCTGTTTTTCTTCTGCACAGCCATAGATTGTACTGTTGCTGTCTTCAAGACATCCTCTTATGTCATATCATGTATGTGCAATGAGAATTCAGACCTGACTGCAATAAAGTGGATGAGGGAATGTGTCCTGTTCTGGGATTGTGTTAGCTTGTGTGAGCATATAACTTTCATACACACACACACACACACACACACGCACACACACATGCACACACACACACACACACCCACCCACACACACAGTCACACACACACACACACACACACACACACACAAACTCACACACAAACTCACACACACACACACAGAGTCGGTTTTTACAATCCTTTCTCTGTTTACTCGAAAATAACAAACAAGCAAATTCAAAATAACACTTAATCAGGAATCTCAATCATTCTTCAGAACAGATGGAGTGGAAAGAAGAAGGCTCGTCTTAAAGGCTGAAAGAAAGGCACCACAATACAATTGAACACCGAAGCAAAACGTTCAGCATGTATCACAATACTTAAAGAAGAAAGTTAAGCCTGAGATTCTCAGCACTATATCTTACAGTAACTCCAAAGAACAGTCTACACATAGAACGAGTAACAAAAACCATATATTTCCCATCTAAACATTTTCATTCTTCCACGTTCGGATTTTTTTTTTTTAAATCGAGAAACAAATCACATATAATTTAAATACAAACTTTTGGAAGACAGCATTAATTTCAACCAGTGAAGTGGTTGAGAGCATAGGCTACAATCTGATGGAAAGACACATTATTTTCATCACTGAAGCATCACATAAAATAAGGGGAGAATGGAAAGAAAGAAACAGAAGTCGGAGCAAATCTTCAACAACAAAAAGAAGACATTTAAAGAAAAACACACATTATTATTGAGAATAACATAAAATACGGGGAGGGTGGAAAACTCAAGAGAAATCAGAGTAAAATCAAGGAAAATGATGGAGAAAAACAAGACATGGGTGAATGACCTGAAAGTGAAAGCAGGAATGCAGGAGAGAAATAGCAAGACTAGATGATCGAGGATAGAAAAAAAAAGTTTGCAGAAAAAGTGTGAGGTATATTAGCCCTCTGGAATGGGTATGGATTTAAAAACAAAAATGAAATTAAAAACACGTATATCATATCTATACATACATATATATACATATACATACACACACACACACACACACACGCAACTGTATAACACAAATACATGCATAGATGTAAGGCCTTGACATTGTTAGGAATGTTATATGAACAATTTTCCTGCAGGTCTCCCCCTCCTCTTCCCTATTCACTGATTCACCAGACTTATTCTGACGGTTCCATGAACACATTTGTCGACTAATAATTATTCCTTTGATGGGCATTTTCTTCTGAGAGTTCTGTCAAAAACGCTGAGTATTGTTTACGTCCTACGGCAATTCTAACTTGTTCTTCTCTCTGGTCTTTGTTTCACCAATCTGACATGCTCGCAGAGTGCATTTAACACATCTGAAATTTCCATCGTGCAGGTCATTTAACGAACACACTGTGTACAGGTATGTGTGCAGTCGACTGGCTGTTATTATCATCCACCTGAGTAGGGAAAAACTGACGGATTACCTGAGTTGTAAAACAAAATGTATCTCTAACCATGGGAAGAAAGTTTCAAAGAAGCACTGTCACCTCAAGTGTACCCTGTAGACTTGGGTCTGGGTGTTTGGTTTTCAAAAGACAACAAATGCAATTATGGTCGGCTCACAATGGAAAAAAACACCACGAAGGGACTAATCAAAGGAACACAACATGTGTAAATCATTTCTAACGATAGCTGTGGGCTTACTTCTGTGGACAGTGCGAATAACTAATCCTCTCTTGGCACCATCCATTATTCTCCCTCCTGGTGTATGCAAAAATTTTCTCGCCCTCATTTCCCCTACGCTTTTCCCCAGTACACACGCACGCGCTTGCAAATGCACGTATGTATGCCCACACCGCACACACACACACGCACGCACGCACGCACACACACACACACACACCACACACGCACGCGCACACACGCACACACACACACACACACACACCACACACGCACGCACGCACGCGCACACACACACACACACACATGCATATATGCGAAGTAGTGACTTAAAAGTTCAAATTAACAAATATTCAAGATACGATGTCAAGTACCTAGCTGATAACAAATCAATCCGTTTCAAACTGACCAGTGAAACTCCAGCTGAAAGGCGACGTTTGTTTTCTGTACACTGTATTCACAACATCAATTCAATACACCACTAGCTATGATATGGATTTTTTTCCCCCTCTTTGAGACAACACATCACAGTTTGAAACTTTCTTTCATTTTTTCCATCTGAAAACCAAGATCCAAGGTTTTTTTCCCCTAGGCAATGGGGATGGATGATCGATCAACACTGAATTTTGCACACAATAAAATGTAAATGATCAATTCATATACAGTAAACACCGTGAAGTGACTCAAGAGCTCCGTGGCTTTAAACGGATTTGTAACCTACATTCACACGTTTGAATTCACACAGTCATTATTGCACCGAAGCATACCACGACTACGGACAGTTCTTTTTAGAGATAAAACATTACGCATGCATTATTGAGTAACCAATCTACACGTACCAGTTTTTGAGCAGTTCACGGTATCAGAAGAACGAAAAAAACTAGAATATTTCACACGCTCCTTCTCTCCTCACGAGGGGATTTTCTGTCCTGGCTGTCGTGTCTGTCCTCACGGCTTCGGTGACGGCTCTCCGAGGTCTGACTGTGACTGTGACCGTGACCGCTCCACTCGTTGCTGCCATAGCCCTGCTCCCTCCACCTCTCCCCGCTACCCCGGGTCTGAGTCGCGTGGGTCCACCCCGAATGAGCACCCCCTCCTCCTCCTCCTTGCTGCTCCCTCCACCGACTCCACTGAGCCTGCGCTTGAGCCTGAGCCTGAGCCTGCGCCTGGTACTGCAAGGCGTTTTGCACCTGGGTCTGGTACTGCAGAGGGTTCTGCAGGAGGCTCTGGTAGTGTAGGGCGTTCTGCATCTGGCTCTGATAGCTCAGCGCGCTCTGAGTCTGGTACTGGTAGTTGTAGGCGTTCTGGGCGTGGTACTGGTACGTCAACGCGTTCTGCACTTGGCTTTGATACGTCATTGCGTTCTGAGCCTGCAGCTGATAGTTGAGCGCGTGCTGCTGCTGCTGCTGCTGCTGCTGCTGCTGCTGCTGCTGCTGCTGCTGTGCCTGCGCGTGGTTTTGCCAGGCGTTGGTGTTTCTGTCCGATCTTCCTCTGTTGGAGTAGCCGTGAGGGTGGGAGTGGTAGTGGGGGTTGCCCTGGTTGTAGTCCCTCCGCCTGTCTCCGCTGCCCGGGTAGTGACGGGGGGTGGGGTTGCTGTGGTACCTGTTGTTGCCGTGGCCGCGGTAGTGATGACCCTGATGGTGGTGCTGGTGGTGGTGCCAGTCGCGGTTGATGGGTCCGTGTTCCCTCCTGCCCTCGCTGCTGTGGTTGTGATCGCTGCGGGCATGGCCGCTCTGCCCTGACTGTCGCCTGTCCACGTAGCCCTGAGGCGGGGCCCGTGAGTGCCAGTCCCCCCCGCCGTTACCCCGATCCCTGCTGTTCCCATAGTCCCTGTTATTTCCATGGTCTCTGTTGTTACTGCCATAGTCTCTGTTATTTCCATGGTCTCTGCCGTTACCATAGTCTCTGTTGTTACCATGATCTCTACTGCTGTTGCCATAATCTCTGCTGCTGTTGCCATGATCTCTGCTGCCGCCTCCATGCTGTCTACTGCTTCCATGCGGTCGACTACTTGGGTGCTCTCTGCCGCTCACACGCTCTCTGCTCCTGCCTCTGCTGGTCTGTGGTTGGTGGTTGTGGCTTCTCTCGCTCTCTCGTTTCCAGTCTCTCTTCTTTTCGTGGTCCGTCTCTTCTCCGTCATCGTCATCTGCGCGTTGATGCATGGAATGCTGGTGACTCCCGCTCCTGTCGCCGTCTGCTGAGTGACTCCGCACACCCTGAGGCCAAAGAAAAAGGAGAAGCTTTTTACACTTTTCTATGACTTATGAGGGGACGGGACAGCTCAGTGGTCAGAGCACTCGCTTTCCCCAAGCTAAGGTCAAGCAGCATTGAGCGTGGTTACCAAGTAGATGGGTGACCGTTTGCGAGCCTTGGCTTCAGTACAGTCCCCCAGTTCACCCAGCTGTAAATGGGTACCTGCCCTCT
>JAUZNI010133189.1:0-10813 GCA_034780235.1 Concholepas concholepas | reverse complement strand
CCCCCCCCATTAGATAGCAGGCTGCACCAATGATCAATCTAGAAATGTGAAGGAATGCTGCCAGAGAAACCCCAGTTTATCACAATGGAATATTTTGCCAATACACCAAACCCCGGGCAGTGGCCTACATTTCCACAACAAATCTGGATATTTAGAAAAACTGTCCATAATAAACAAAACAAGAGCATAGAAAGCACACACACACACACAAAATGGGTGGCAATTTGCCCATCCAGGCACACAAGAAAGATAATGACCATGTAATTAGGTCCCTAAAAGAAATGAATCTATAGATGGTAGAGGCAGAAAAAGCATGAAGCGACAGACAGGAAGAAAAGAAGAGAAAGGAAAGGCTGTGGCAAAGACATGTCTAGCTCAGGATGTCCAAAATGTGGGGATGCTATCTTCACTGAGGGGCCACATCATCCCTACAAGTAGGGCAGGGGAAGACCCTACAAGGTTAACATGACAAATATGAACATGTTAACAGCTTGATTCTAAATGAACTATAACTTACAAATGAAGCATTATATAAGAAAATTCAAATAACAATTGAACATTTAGAGGAAAAAATGCAACAAGGAATATAAAACCACAAACTGGGAGAAAATTCTGAAAAAAACATTACATCATAAGAAAAAAAGAGAGAAAAAACTGGGAGTATTACAAGCAGCCAGTATTGGAATAAGGGGGGGAAAAAAAAGAAAATAGAAAAAAAAATGCATAAGAAAATTGAAATAAAAAAATCCAATCAGCTAGAAATGGAACTGGAAGCAAGTTTCAAATGAGGAAAAAATGGAAACCTTACCATCTTACCTCAAAAGCGCTTACCCCGTGGCCTCAGTTGGGCTCTTCCATTTTCTAACATGCCAACAACCCAATCGGTCAACATCTTTTCTTGAAAGAACAGACCAGGTTACAGTTCATTTCAATGAACACTACAAATACAAGGAGCTACCAACCCCACATCACAGCTGACAGAATTGTTTTTTCCCCCCCCCCCCCAGGAGTTTAAATCAGGTTCACAATGTACGACATATTCCTGAACTTTTTGCTTGTTACTTTCAATCCAACACCTGTATTTTCCTTCTACATGCTGGCGTTTTATTAATGTTGACATTAGAATCTGGACCTGTGGGTTTATCATTCACTGAGGTGAGTATGCAAGGTGAACTTTACAGGAACTGAATGGCCTGATCTTTTTCTTATTTAACCTTAAAACACAGATAAAGAAACAGATTACCAACAAGGTAACGTGTGCAAACTGATCTAATAGAATTTGGAAAAAAAAAAAAATTCATTTCTCGGCTCGAGCCCGGAGGTCCACCAATGGTGAGATTTGGTGTAAGCAACTGTTTTTGCCCACCATGAAGGCAGCCTCATTCCGACTTTGGGGATGTATGCTGGGTTTGTTCATGTTTCCCTAACCCACCAAATGCTGGCATGAATTACAGGATCTTTAATGTGCATATTTCATCTTCTGCTCGTGTATATACACAAAGGGAGTTAAGGCTCTGGCAGGTCTGCACTTGGAAGTTGACCTGGGAGATAATAAAAAACCCCGCCCGATTTCACCAGATGTCGCCAAGGTTCGAACCCATGACTTCATGGAACCACTGGATTGAAGTCGAAACGTCTTAACCACTCAGCTATAGCATCCATCCAACAAAGAAAATGGAGGAAAAAGTGTTTACCATACATTAAGACAGCACCAACTTTTGCACACAAGCCATGATTCACACGTCAACTGGCTCTCTACCCTATGCATATTTACTGATGTTAACCTGAAACTTCCATTTGTATAATTGTCAACCTGTGAGGAACATTCGAGTTTGTTAAGTGTGTCAACACGCCAGTGACTGCA
Organism: Concholepas concholepas; assembly: GCA_034780235.1. Taxonomy (NCBI): domain Eukaryota; kingdom Metazoa; phylum Mollusca; class Gastropoda; order Neogastropoda; family Muricidae; genus Concholepas; species Concholepas concholepas. Next base: position 8,949 of record JAUZNI010133189.1, on the reverse strand, counting down.
GTGGTTTACACTGCCAATTTTTTCACTGACCCAAGTAAACATTAACCTGGGACATCCATTTGATTTTTCAAACTGTGAAGAACATCCGAGTTTGCTAAGCATGCCACCATGCCTGTAACTGAGCTGAAGCAATGATATTTTAGATTGGCTGCTGATGGCAGACCCAATTTTCTATGGTGCTACAGACACAGCATCATGCACTCTATACGGGAACTGTATTTTGATTGGAACATTTTTTGGTTACTGAAAGAGAAAAAAGTGCTAACTCATACCAGGTAAGAGGAGCATTGTCTAACCAAGGAAAGCAAATTCTGCAGACTGTGTCAGGGTTGGCAGCTCTACAACACTGATTTCTTAAGTTAATCCAACATAAAGCATGGAAATACAAATCAACACGGTCTTTTTCAGAATGAATAGTTACTGTTGACATGAATGGTGTTACCATGTTTTCACAACAATGAAGGCTGCAAACATGCACTAGTATGCTGACAGATGAGCTCTCAGTTTATCTGACTATTAATGCAGTCAATACAAGAAGGCATAAGAATAGGGTATTAAAAAGAAAGAAAAGAAATTGCTAACTACATATGGCGCCCTATACCAATCTAAACCAGTGATGTGCTATATCATTTTCACAAACCAAGTGTTGCAAGGTCAGAAGGAGATAAAATGCTGTTTAAATATGTTGATATAGATTTCAAGTCATCAGAAAAGACAGGAAGGCCAGTACACAGACCTGAAGACAAGGCAGGAAGAAGAAGAGGGTATTATTTTGACAAGACACGAGGAGAGAGGAAAAGGAGGAATACAGGTTGTGACTCCACAGCTGTAAGATACAGAATCAGGTACACTCCAGCAGACCAAAAACATAAGCCACACAGCCCAGCTTCTAACTGTTCAGTCAATGTACATGTTGGCAGCAAGACCTTTATCATACACCTCTGCAGGCTGCTATGGTAAAAAAAGACTACTTGGTTCTGCTCCAAGACAATCTGCAGTCCGCCCAACACAACCGCTTCACACACACTGACACACCACTACACAACACAGCCTGGCACTTGCTCATGTAGAGACCATGTGAAATTTGACACAGAATACCCCACAAAAAAGAGGACAGAAAAGCTTGCATGATGGCTACAATACAAAACAGAAAGCTATCTCACTGAAGGCTTGGTGTAGACCTGTATACTACATAAAGTAAATAAAATAAAATAAAATAAATAATTTTTTTTTTAAACTGACAAAAAGCTCAATACACCTTGGGCAAAAGTTTCCTCTGTCTGTTTTCTGTTCCTTTACTGCTCAACCCCCCACCCCTCACAGTCCTTAGATATCAACGAAAACAACATTGTGATTCCAGTGGGCTAGAAAGACTTCCCAGAAGTTTGCGACTTCTGAGAATCAGTATGGTCACCTTTTTTGCAGTTGTTCTTTTTCAAATCGTGTATACAATAATGCCACTAAAAATAGGACAACTTCAAACAGAAATTCAGCCATTTTCAAAACAGCAGTAATAAAAAATACCTTTCATAAATCAATTCACTAGTAAGAATTGATGGCTTGTCGGCTAGTTTCCCCCAACTTTTAATTCCATTTGGCAGTTTGCCATTATCTGATAAAATAACTTACAAATGACTGGGGTGAACAGTCAAAGTGAAGAACTCTCGTTGCATAGCATGTACTAAAAACTTTATGGGAAAAAATGCCATCTACTGATTAAATGATTTAGTCAAACAATGTCGAGAAAACTTCAAGCAGTAGAAAACACACAGATGAATGATGTCAGTGGCACACACACACACAAATGGAGAGTGTAACACTGCATGTGCAAACACACACACACATACACAAGCACACGGCAATACCGTGTGCACTGCACAACTTGACGGAGGCAGACAGCATTAGACAGTAGTCAGGCAAATACGTCACCCCACGCCACACCAAAAGACAACCACTAGTACTAGAGACTGGCTCAGTGTACACCGATATGCAAAGGAGGGTACAGGCACGCACTTTGAGTACAGAATGCATGGTGCAACTTCTCATACATACACATCTTTCTGTACCATTTTGTCCCGGACCTTTGCGAAGGGATGTGTGTCCTTTCAACATGCTAATAATCAACAGAGCCATCTAAACAAAAAAACAAAATAAAAACAGAAACGCATAGGACAAAAAGGTTGATAAAAGTACTGTATGCATCACTTCTCTCCCTTGTATAGAAATGACAGAATTATCTCTATAAATTTTTATGTACATTTCTGTAAACTTGGCACCTTATGCACTTTGTAGATACATAGAATTTGAATGGTGCTGCTGAACTTGGAACTAGTACAGTGTGTACAGTTCTGAAAAACTTGCCAATATGAAAACATGGTTTTAAGCAAACATCAGGCAGTAAAATTTAAAACCACTGAATATCTATCATACAAATATTTACAAACAGTCAGCAGGCATGAAAATAAGATTTTCAACTATTTGGTTATCTTTTACAAGATCAAAATTTGCTGAAATTTGCCAGTCATGATTTGGTTTAAGCACAATTTAAAAAAAAACGTGTGTAATCTAATTACCAACAAAAACTGCAGTATTTCTGGACCTATGCATACATGTGCACAGAAACAGGACTCAAGGCATTGGTAGGTCACTTATGCTGACCAGGGATATAAAAATTCAGCTGTAAATCACCGGGAGCTGCCAAAGTTACCTTTGGACATGACAAGAATGAAAGTCACAAGTGAATGTCCTGAGCCAGCATCAGTCAGTCAGGGTGGTTTCACAGAACACCCCTATGCCAAAACATCTGGTAGCAGTCTAAAACTACTTGTTCCATATCCATTTATCATTCTGGCTTCAGCCCCCATTATTCAGCTCCAAATCTGAGCCAAAAGCAGAGTGAAAGCTGAAAAAGCAAACTGATGTATACATTCTTGTCAACATCACCATCCTAGAGTATAGAGTGGCATGGATTTACTTTGCCTGGAAATGGGTGGAAAAGGCAAAATAAGATTATCAGTATTCTCAAATGGTTATATACATTACATGATTATATAGATATATATATATAAATAAATTCAGAAAAGAACAACGCGCTCCCCTCCCCCTACAATGTAGAGGGGGTCAGATTTTATTTTTAGTACAGAATGGATGGAGGGGGAGGGGGGGGGGCTGCTTACACTAAAATAGCAGTTAGTGGGGGAGGCCACAAAACATTTACATACTTCCGAATTTATGTCAAGTTTTCCACTATATGAACAAGTATGTATTGCCTACACCAAATCAAAAAACTGAACATCCGACAGTTTATAACCATGATTCAAATCATATATTTCATGCCTGAAGACTGCACAAAGAGGTTAAGACAATGTTTCAAGTAATCAATGCATAGCTGCCAACCTTTGAGAATCCCAAAATGGAACTGAGGGGGGTGGGGTGGTTGCACTAGGAAAAGTGGCTGCATTAGATAAAATGGGGGTCAGGGGGCTATTGCCTTCTGAAGCTGAAACTTTCATGGTCAAAGGAGCAAAATTTTCATCTCTGACAAGATGACGTCAGGAAAGAATAGTGTGTCGCGCTTTGAAAGGAAAGGGCTGTCGGTAGAAACCGAAAGTATGATGATAATGTCTTGCCTTGATGAAAATACAAAACCAGTAGTCATTTTAGGGGGGGGGGGGGTTTAGCAACTAGCATAGCAACATAACCGGACAGTTGAAATCGGAGCTGCTATGCAGTAACCAATGTCATTTCGTCCGCCATGTCAAATTTTAAAATTGCAATGACACAGATAATACTGCAGCAGAAGGTGTGACTTTTGCCTTGTCGAAACTGATCGTGTATGGAAAATCCTTGTACTGGAGAACAAACTTCTGATAGGCACAGGTATCAGAATTTGCGCTTACCCTTTTCTTCAATATCTTGGAAATTGGCATTGGAAATCGGAACGCACAATGACATTCTACTTGATCTACACAGAGTTTGGGGTTGGGTTTTTTTGTGGTTGGTAATTTAAATTTTGGAAACTGGAAAATTTCCTAAAAACTGAAAATTTTCAGGAAAAAAGGAATGGTTGGCAGCTATGTAAAACAACGTAAGCTTTTATGTGCTACATATACCTCCCCAACCCCTTTAAAAAATTAATTATTTTCATAATTCTGAACAGCATAAATACAAATTTTAAACTATATATATATACATCTTTAAAAAAAATATTTTAAAAAACCAAAAAAATCTAAAAAGCCATTCCATGTGAAAGGTTACATGAATAAAAAGTGCCCAAAATCACAACCACCTGCAACTGAAAGAAATCAAATTTAAAAAGTGAAAAAAATCTAAAACAAACCTAAAATAAACGGTTTGAAATAAAACGAAAACTACGTTACAACCACACAATGAATAATGATAAAACAGCTACAATATGAGTATACAAGAAAAAGGAAAAAAAAACCCACACAAAATAAAAAACTAAAAAAGGGGAAAAAATGTCTCCTCAGCCAAGAAAGATAACTGGTGATAGAAAAAGCACTGACAACAGGTGACGGTATCACCAGGGTGTAGCCTCCCTTCTCTGAGCATAAAAGCATGCAATGCCCGACAGCAACTCCACTCACAAGAAAAAACTTTACAACAGTGGGTATGGATGGTGTAGTATTTCCCCCCTAGTGCATCAACAAGAACAGAATATTGGAAAGGAATAAACAGGAATGACTTAGTCTTCACACTCGGGTATGAAAGAAAAGAATGCCGTCTAGCTGTAAACTCTGCCTCCATGCACAACCCAGGTTACCAGCAACGACTGTAGGTACGTCACAGAACAGGCACCACTCAAAACCCCCCAAAAGAGAGAGAGCAACCCATTGGGACAGCTCAACCCTAACACCACTCCTAGAGACTTCAAAGAAAAAAGAACAAAACCAGCACCAGCACTGAAATCAGATGGGAGGCTATGACCTCTCCATCGACTCATAACTGAAAACTTCCATCTGAATCCCTCCTCTGCTGCTTTTAACTTAAACAACTGGCACTTGCCTTTGGCACTGAAGTACAGAGACAGCACAGCAGACAATAGAAGAATGGACCAAAAAAGGGGACGATGGGCAGAGAGTGGGGAGGGAGGGAGGAAGGGAGGGAGGAAGGGGTAGGGTGGGCAGCACTCACTGATCTAGAAAGGTACAGGGAAAACTGTCAATCTCACCCTGCTGCATAGGGTATCCCACGATGCCCTGGGGTTGGTTATACTGCTGCTGTCCCAGCTGCGGCACTTGTTGGCCCCACTGCACGTTGGGCATGGACCTGATCAACAGACACCTATCCGTCAACTGTCAGAATCAGCCTCAGCCACTAATCGTCTTTACCTTGCTGCTGCCATATCCATCTTTTATATACATAAATCAATCTACATTATATTATAGCATATACAAAATTTACCCATATATCCCTATCTGCTTGTCTGCCTGTGCAAGCACACATACACAGAAATATACTGACCAACTAGTTACTTGATATTACCTGTGTTGCACATGAGCAAAGTTTATCAATATGAAAATAAGACATTAAAATGATCACAAACACAACCCTTTGAAGGGAAAATAACATGGGCCTAGGACAATAACTCAACACACACACACGCTCACTCTCTCCCCCCCTCACACACACACTCTGAATAGTACAGTCTATGCGACACTGAATAGCACAGTCTATGTATGATCGTAATGGTACGTAGCTCTGCACAAGTGTCTGAGACACAGATATTAACAAAATGAACCTGACATAAAACATCTAGGAAGATCAGGATTTAAACTTGACGACACATTCTATACTCCAAAAGGAAAAAAACAGCCCAATATATATCCATCTACACCCACTTCCACTTTAAATACTGCTGACATTGTTTGCACATGTATGTATATATCTCACCGACACACAGACACAAAGCAGAAGTGAAAACCGCCACTCCAGGAAAAAGCACTTACCCATAGGGCTGATAGTTGGCAGGGTAAGTGGGCTGCCACTGGCCCATGTTGCTGGGCTGGATGAACTGCTGCTGAGCAGTGGCGGCCCCCACGGCTGGAGCATAGGCATTGGAGTAGGCCCCGCCATTCCAGTAGGTGGCCCCCTGCATGTTGTAATACCCTCCATAGGCTGGAGTCTGCTGCAGATGCCCGGAGGCCTGCATAGAAAATGGGTTGTTGGGAGTTTGCAAACGAATAGGGTTTATGTTCTGATAACCCTGTACAGGGACAGGAGTCTGATTTTCAGCACCCTGATTTTCAGCACCCTGATCTGGGTTCTGATCACCCTGGCTAGGGAAAGGATAGGGAACACCCTGACCAGAGACTGGAATCTCACCACCTGGACCCTGAAAACCATAGCACCAGACGCAAAAGCATGTTAGTAGAGCACAGAAACTGTATGCGAAAAAAGCAGCACTGCCAGAGTCATGCCAAAGTATGTAACGATCTACTGGAATAAATGTTTAAACAAAGTGGATTCCGCGCATGTACTGAGAAAAACAAAACACACACAAAAAGAAACAAACCAAAAACAAAAGGTAAAAAGGTAAAGATATTCCCACAACCCATGTGATCGATGGGTAGTGAGGTGTCAGAGACCTCAGCTTCTTTAGGGGCCAGCACATTGAGGGCGGTGCCCGTATCCTCTACCTTGCTGCTTCACCTTCCCTGTTCCTAAAAAAGGCAGGTACCCATTTACAGCTGGGTGAACTGGGGGACTGTACTGAAGCCAAGGTGCAGTCACCTATCCACTTGGTAACCACGCTCAACGCTGCTTAACCTTAGCTCGAGAAGAGCAAGTGCTCTGACTTAAGCTACCCCATCCACAAAAACAAAAAAACCAGCAGGAATTTCAACTCTTTTTTTCTTTTAAGCAAAGAGGAAGGACAAGAGAATTAAAAGCTGAGCGCAAGTTCAAATTTAAAACAAAACACATACACAACCCCCCCCCCCCCCCCAATGAACATTTAGTATTTCTAATAAACAAAATGTGTTCATAAAATGGAGCCTTTCACACTTCAACTACTACAATTCATGTGCAATAAAAACAAACACAAACAAAAAAAATAAATGAACAGATATTGGTAGGGGAAAAAACCCAAAACAATCCCAAAACAAAACAAACCCAGAAACAAAAAGCAAGCATTTCATCAAATGGGCTAACCACAATCAATAAGGTAATGATGTATCACGATCACATGAAACGTGACAGGAGAAACTCCAGAACAAGTGTACACTTGGCCCTTTCCACCCAATTACTTTTCCAAACAGTATGAGCAAAAAGCTCCGAGACAAAAGCATGTCTGGATCTATGTGTGGTGACCGCTGTGGTGAGATAACCCTCTTGTTTTTATCATGTACCCACCCCCCTTCCCCCTAGTCACACTGTACTGGACTACTTTCTACATAGTTTGCAGGTGACTGGGCTGATGGCTTTTTCCAAGGCAACGGTAAGCTTGGGGTGACACAGCAGTGCTTGCTTGCCTCACAAAAGTACATTTACCCACAAAAGTAAATTTACTCCTTTACATTAACAACAACACCCCCCCCCCACCCCCCCCCCCGAAAAACCAAAACACACAAAGCAGAATGAGATCTCTACTGTCAAAACACTGCTGTGTCACACAAAACAGGGTTAAAACTGAGATACATACACATGCATACCACCTACCAAAAAAATACAACTATTCCTTGGCTTTGTTAGTATATATAGGCAATAATCAATGGCTGTATCTTGGCATTTCAGATAAATTTGAACAACTGATCACTTTATATAGATTTACCTGTGGTGTCATTCACTTTTTGAGATGGATGATTCATTTCAAACATGTTTCACATCCGCATCAAAGTCATAAAATCATGAAGTTTGTCCACACACCAAAATCCAGAATTTCATAAAACCCAGTTAATATCCATTTTTCCCCCACCATAATGGTAGCCGCATTCCAACTTCGGGGATGGTGTCTAAACACGACATGGGTGAATGTGTTTTCTCAATTCTGTCATCCACTTCTACATCACGAAATGGACTACTCTTCTAAAAGGAAGAATGTGTGCGCAAGATGTTCTGCATGCATAGGCACAAGGGACCTTGGTTTACAGTCTCATTCAAAGGACTTTTTGAGGAGTCGAGTCAGTACTGATGTTAACTTCAGAGGAAAAAAATCCCCTAGAAAAAAAGCCTCTGTGGTGGGTCAATCCCAAGCCACCGGACCATGACCAAACCACCAGGCTATCCTGTCCCCCCCCCCCAGGCCATATCGGAGTTGTCGCCAAGTGGTTTCAAGTCAAAATCTCAAAATCTAGTGACTCCTTCAAAGTCCTTTTCTCCATTTATCATTGACCACAACTGAACTGTTAACCCCCATTCCCCCTATGCCGGCCCATGCAAGGAAGCAGACAACTCACCATAACACCAGCTCCTTGGGGCTGACTGGACTCGTTGGGCTCTTTACCCCACGAACACTTCACCAGCTGCTCGTTTATGGTAGTGCCGTTCACAGAGCAGATAGCATTTGTCGCTGCATCTTTAGAACAAAATCTGAAGAAAGAAAGAGAACAAAATCTCCAGGTCACAAAATATGACTGCAGGTGATTCTTATTGTACACCTCCCCCTTTCCCCAATATCTTATAGTCTGTGAGAAGAAAGTGGGATGGGTGGGTGGGGTGTGTGTGTGTGTTGCATCTGACTTTTGAGCCGTTGTCGAATTTGAAAATTATTGGTCTCTTTCAAACAACAAAATGCACAAAAACAAACACAAAAAGCACAGAGAACTTGGACTATGCTGAATCGTGTGTGTGTATGTGTGTGTGTGTGAGTGTGAGTGTGAGAGAGAGTGTGTGTGTGTGTGTGTGTGAGAGAGTGCGTGTGTGTGTGTGAGAGAGAGTGCGCGCGCGTGTGTGTGTGTGTGTGTGTGTGTGTGTGTGTGTGTGTGTGTG
>JAUZNI010132082.1:0-12605 GCA_034780235.1 Concholepas concholepas | reverse complement strand
GTGTGTGTGTGTGTGTGTGTGTGCGTGCGTGCGTGCGTGCGTGCGTGCGTGCGTGCGTGCGTGCGTGCGTGCGAGCGAGCGAGCGAGAGAGAGAGAGAGAGAGAGAGAGAGAGAGAGAGATGATCTATGAAATAGTTGAAGAGAAGATTACACTTCTATCAGAATATGTCTGTGTTACTTGTGTCAAGTTGTGTGTTTCTTCTCTTGTACTGTATGCTTTGTAGCGTATTATACCACACGTCCACAGCTTTAAGTTTATGATTTATAGCACAGTTGATAATTTACTTGATAAAACATTTGAATTTGTATTAAATAAAAATTTTTTTACATATAATGATCTATGTATCATATTCAAAATGTGTACTTTCAAGAAGTTGTTTTGACAAAGTGTAACACTGTAATTTATTGTACAGGTTTGATATGTCGACATTGTCAAGATTGTACAAAACCAGCAACCCCCAAAAATGATACCTGTGAAACAGATGGGTTTTGTATTACTGTCATCACCAATTGGGAAGGACGTATTCGCCTGAACAAAGAGTGAGTACGATTATTAACATTTTATCATCTGTCTTGAATAGATGCTGTTAAAAATTTGAAAGTTTTGTAAACAGCGCAGAGGGTTTTTTTTCTCACAATTCAAACCATTTTATTTGAATCCTATCTTTTTCTTTCCTGTCATATATATATGCCAGGGCACTGATTATGAATTCATGATAATTTGATCTTATGTGCTGCGTATGCATGCCATTTGGCAAAATTTTGCCAGGCTCTTGTTTCCTCTTTTTGATGAATTTATCAATTGAATAGTCCTTTTTTTCCCCCTGTCGTCCCATCATTATTTGATTCCATACAGAACCAGTAGCAGATTTATTCACAAGTGCTTATCAAAGATCTGAATACCTGGTTTTCAGCTATTACCATTACTTTTTTCTATTTTGGTCTGTTTTACTAGGAAACAGAAAGAATCGCCCAGCTGTAAATTGCGTGTGTGTGTTGTTTACAACTTTATAGTCCTGGCAGATTTCTCTACGTGAAATGGGAGAGCATGTTCAATGTCTCAAGAGCTGTGCTACCCTTTTTTTTTTTTTTCATTTCTTGTTTGCATGTTTATATATGACGATATGTGTTTGTTTCCCTATCAGAATGGCTTTTATCTACAGAATTCTTCCAGGGACAACTCTCTTGTTGCTGTGGGTTATTTAACGTGTGCTGAAAGGGTGTTACACATTGGCCCTTGGTTTAAATGTTATCACCTGAAACACTAGCACCCCAGACACCCACTTGGTCCAGTGGATGGGGGCAAGTTTGTGTGTGTGTTTTGAGAGGGGATGGGGAGGAGCGTCCTTATTTTTTTTTTTTTTTACCCAGGTAACAGTTTTGATTTATATATGTTTTTTTTCATTCCTTGGCCAAAGCTCTGAGGTAACGGTGAGATTTTTGCGTATGTGGCTGTTTTTTTCCTCCACCATTTGATTTAGGTAGCCGCATTCCAATTTCAGGGATGGTGTTTAAACACGACACCTGTGTGCATGCGATTAAAAAAAAAAGTTTTTGGTCGTCCATTCCTACAGGCACAAATGGCCTAATCTTCCGAAAGGCGGGACAGGCTTTTAACGTATTGCAAGATGTTCAGCATGCGTTTGCACAGGGGGCCTTGATTTATAGTCTCATCCGAAGGACTTTGGCATTCAGTTTAATTTTTTCGTCATACTGGGAAGAAAGGTGAAGCTGGAAATCAAACCCAGAGCCTCACTGTCAACTTGTTGGCAAGCAAACGCCTTTACCATCCTGCCACCCCTCCTTGTGTCTGATATGAAGAAAGCAACTTTCTTCGTGTGATCGAGAGCTGTCTCCTTTTTTCTTTAAATCTTAAAAAAAAAAATTTTTGATTGTTGCAGATGTAAAAGTAAAAGTGAACAGTTCCTGGAGGGCCGGCCCTTGTACTGTGAAGTGAACCAGCAAGCTGTTCATGTGTCCAATGTCAAATGCTGCTGGGATCAGGACCTGTGCAATGACCGAGATGCACCAACACTGGCGCCTCCACCCAGGAATCGTCTGAATCCAAGAGGTAAGGTTAAAAAAAAACCTACAGGAAATGAAAATTTATATAAATTATGATAAACAATAGGAAACCTTACTGTTTCAGATGTGTGAATTTATATTATTATCATAAATGTTGCAGACTATTATCATAGATTATTGGTTGGTTAAAATTTATTCATGTAGAGTATGACACTTTGAAATAGGGTTTTTTTCCCATAAATTTTGGAGAAGGTAGCTGTATGATAGCTGAGATGCACTGTTATTCAGTTGTGATATAAATAAGTCATGAATAGATGATTTAAAAAGAAGACAGAATTTGCACCAAAAAACGAGACAGAATTTGCACAAGAAAACATAAACTATCTTCTTCGAATGGTCGGACAGCAACTATTGTCTGTCACGTGAGTGAAAATACATTGCACTGCTGTTAAGCACTTGACAAATCAGGCCCAGTGCATCCGACTTTGGCATGGGAGAGATTTTTTTTTTTTAAAGACTTTCTGGAAAAAAGGCTGGAGAATGGACCAAGAAGGCAGAAAATAGCCAAGGAGTCACAGGAAGAAAAACAATAAGGCAGAAACAAAGAGGGTGACGGAAAAGAGGGCATTCCTAGCACAGAATTTCCAGAAGGTGGGGATGCTTTAAAATGTATATTGTTAACTTAAACTTGTTCATTTGAATCCTGATTCAAGTAAGTCCTTTTACAGGGAATTGGGCAGATGAGAAAAAAAAGATATGAAATAAAACATAATATTCAGTACAATTCTTTGTTGAAGAAGTTGATTGACCAGCAGAAATAATCCATTGAATGCTGGTTTATTCTGTTTGGATCCAGAGAACTATGTATGAATTCAAAAGTTGTGCAGTCAGAAGAAATCATTTGAAGTAATAGGCAGCAAAGCGGCATGATTGAAGGTGTTGATCTGTTCTTTGCAGTCGTAGAAGAAGAGGAAACTGGTCTGACAGCATTGGAGCTGGTGCTTATGATAGCTGGTTCCTTCGTCATGTTCTGTGTGTTGCTGATGACCCCTTACTGCTTGTACCATTGCTACCAGCGCCATAGCAGGCCATATGCACCACCCCCAGACATTGACACCAGTCTCCTCATGCCTGAAGAGCCACAGTCTCTGAGAGAGTTGTATGACTGGTCACAGTCTGGATCGGGATCAGGTTGGAAAATTACTATTTTGTCATTTTGCAAATCTATATAATTTTGGTAGTTTTAGGTCTTTCATTGGCAATATCATAACACACCTTTTTTTTTAATTACTGTACTCTTGCTCATTTTGTCAAAGTAAGCATCAATATCAGAATTTCATTATCAATTGTCTTGAGATACTCCAAGTATTTTTGTCAAAAGGTGTCAGTAGTAAATGTTTTGATATAAAAAAAATGTCTTAATTGAATTTGCACATAAAACAACCATTGCATTCCATAGTGACACTACCAGTTATATTGTAAAATCAGTGAAGATTCATCTACAGGTTCACTCCTCCATCTTATGATAGCAAAAAAGTGACATTGTTGTCACAAGTATGAGAGTAGAATGTGAATGGCCATGAAAAGTGGGATCTTAATGTGTAGTTTGATCTTCACTGTAGACACTTTGGAGGTAAGAGCAAATAGTATTTTTCATTAATTTTATAAGGTGCTTGGACAATATTAAAAGAAAAAAGTAATTATCTTACTTTGAAGATTTTACAAGAAATCTGTCTTCTATGTGGTATGATAGGAAAAGTGATGATTGAACAATTTTTGAAAACTATAAGGGAGATGGTTGTTTCCAGGGCTGCCCCTTCTGGTCCAGAGAACTATAGCAAGACAGATTCGTCTAGGTGAGATCATTGGCAAAGGCCGTTATGGTGAAGTGTGGTGTGGCCACTGGAGAGGAGAAAATGTGGCAGTGAAGATCTTCTCCTCTCGTGAAGAGCGTTCATGGTTCAGAGAAGCAGAGATATACCAGACAGTCATGCTGAGGCATGAGAACATCCTAGGCTTCATTGCAGCAGATAATAAAGGTGGGTGCATTAAGAAACTTGTCGTCAGAAATTGCATGAAGGTTTCTTTTACACGTGTGTTTTCATTTTGCATATTGGTTTGTTTTGTGTCATAGTTTGTTTTTGCTGTCGTATACACACTAGAAAGGATGATGTCAATGTCATGAGCATGAATGCTATTATGTAGAAGAATGCTGTTTGCTTTGCATTCAAGCTGTCATTATCTACAGCTCCATAGAAAAATTTGGCCAAAATGAGCTGAAAATGGGTAGGTGTGTTTAAAAATGTAATACCTCTCTAACTAAATTAAAATAAAATAGAATAGATATCATAGCTCTTGTTTATTTTCTGCATTTTCAGACCATCCTTTTTTAGTGGATCGGTGGTCTAGAGGTAACGTGCCTGCCTAGAAAGCGAAAAGTCCAGGTCGGAAGAGTGCGGTGGTTTGATCCTCGTTTGGGCCCAAAACTTTTTCCCATCCATTGGACCACGAGTAGGTCTGGGTGCTAGTCTTTCGGATGACGATAACCAAGGTCCTGTGTGTTACACATAATTATTTAGCGCACATAAAAGAACCCACGGCAACAAGAGAGTTGCCCCTGGCAAAATTCTGTAGAAAAAAGCCACTCACAAATACAGTTGCAGACAGGAAAAGAAAAAAAGATAATGGGTGGCGCTGCTCTTGTGGCGACGCGCTCTCCCCAGGGAGAACAGCCTGAATTTCATGCAGAGAAATCTGCCGTGACTTAAAGTGGTATAAAATAAAATTTAAAAAATAACTAAGGGACAGATTTGCATCAAAATTGAGGGAAATGTTAGCCAAGAACTTTTCCACACTTGCAGTCTTTTTTAATGTGTGTCAGTGTTGTGTGTCAAAGCTATTTGTTTATTTCATCTGTAATTATTACATTAAATCTTATTTGATTGTGAATGCAACAAATCTGAGATGATTTTAATCCAGACAGTGTTGTCTGGAAATGGCCGTGTCATTGGATCAAGATGACAGGTCCAAAATTTGGAAATCACTTAAATCTGAAAATTTGGAAATCACTTAAATCTGAGTGTGTATTGATGACACAGCCCCATCACTCTATCTACTTTGAGTTTTATCTCTTTTTCTTTTGCAATATTTGATTAAATAGTTGATAAGAGTAAAAAAAATTGGCAGAATCAGCGATATTTTGGAAAAAGTAGATTACCAAAAAATTGGTGAAAATAAGTGATGTAAGAATAACTTTTGCACCTGCAGCTATGAAACAAAGACAATTCTGATGTGTTTAGTGCGCATGCATGGAGAGAAAAGCATGCTTGTTATTAGTTTGTATTATGTGTTTATTTTTTGGTTTGTTTTTTGTTTTCTTTTTGTATGATAAACTCAAGTTCATTTTGGGGAAGTTTACTAGTTTACCATCATTTGCAGATAATGGCACATGGACTCAGCTGTGGCTGATAACTGATTATCATGAAAATGGTTCCCTGTTTGACTACTTGAATCGCCAGGCTGTCACTCCTGCCGTTATGATACGACTTGCAGTTTCTGCTGCTTGTGGAATGGCCCACCTTCATATGGAGATCTTGGGCGCTCAGGGTAATTGTGTGTTTGTGTGTGTATGCGTGCGGGCGTGTGCATATATGTGCATACATGCATATGTGTTGTGAGTGTGTGTGTGTGCGTGTACATTTGTTTGTTAGCTATCATCTAAATGTGTTTTCTGTTCTCTATGTTCAGGGTAATGGTGTTTGATATAATTTTTTTTTTCAAGAGTTCTGTCCTTTTCTTCTGTTTCATCATTTGTAAGAATATTTCTATCACCTGTGATTTCTTCACTCTCTTTCTGATATCCTTTGCATAAGTTAGATGTAGGTCTTCCCATGGTCTCTGCTGCTTCTATTCTTTTTTCTTCCCAAACTTCGGCACTGAAGACATGTGCTTAATCCAAGTTTAAAAATATCTGGAAAACATATCCTAAGGAATCCAGCACCATAAAAAGGACTGGGAAAGAAATATATTATTTTCAGAATATCTTCCCATGGCTTCATTAGTTCTAAGATTTATGAAGTCGTATGGTTTAGTTTTTCTGTTTGTGATGCTTTTGTAAACCGTTGTGTCAAATTTTTATTTAGATGTAAATTTTGTGTGTTTAGCTCATTGTGCAATGGATGACATTAACATTGCTTCATATTTGTGTGTGTTCACAGGAAAACCAGCTATCGCCCATCGTGACATTAAATCTAAGAATATCCTCGTCAAGAGCAACAATACATGCTGCATTGCTGATTTGGGTAAGAAAGACACATTTGGATGGTGAAAAAAAAATGCGTGTATAATTTGCAGTTTATAACACCTTGGTTTTGTAAATCTGCTTTGTGAGGTTATTATAAACTTGTTGAAATTGTTCCCCTACATTTTTTTTTCGTTCCTTGACTAGAGCTCTGAGGTGTACCAATGGTGAGAATTGGAGTATTCGACCGTTTTTACCCTTTACATTCCTACTTTGGAGATAGTGTCTAATCATGACACTTGTGTTTATGCGTTTTTGGGGGTTTTAAAATTTTTTTTATTTGTTCCTACTGGCATAAAATGGCCTACTCTTCCAAAAGGCGGAATGGGATTTTAGATGTGTGCACAAGATGTTATGCATGCATTCGCTCATGGGGTCTCGGTTTGTAGTCTCTTTTGAAGGACTTTTGGGGAGTGGAGTCACTACTAATGTTAACTCCAGGGTAAAATTCCCTACAGGTGCCTCCATGGTGGCTCAATCCCAGGCTGTCAGATCATGAGTGCAATGTTCTAACCACTAGGCTATCCTGCCCCTTGACCCCTTCATTTGAAGCAGATGTGTGTACCAATGAGAAACAATGGAGGAAAATTTATTACAAAACAAAACAAACAAAAACAAACCCTCCTATAGCTTTGGTTCCAGCTGGCTCCTATCCACAGTTAAATGAGGTATGAGAAGAGCTGGATGAACAATCAAATACAATGATTTACAGATGCAAATGTGACCAATGCTTACACTTCCTACCAAAATGAAAAATATCTGGTTGAAGCCAAGATATATCATGAAATGAAGCAAAAAGTTACAGCCCTGTGGCTTGGTTTCAAACTTAACGGGGCCTCTACAGCAACTTTTTCAACCACATTATCTGCCGCAAAGAAAAGTGTTTGAGATTGAACACCCTTTCTTTATGCCTTAATGACTGCAATTTGATTTCAAGTTGAATACATGTCTCTGTTGACTTCATACTGTAGGCTGCAGAGTTTACATGTGCTCTTTCTACTTTAAAAAAAAGAAGAAAATCTGGCCAATTAATGTATTGATTTTAGACTAAGGGAAGTTAGATCAGTACTTCCATAGGTACCTTAATTTAAAGCAAAAAAAGTGAGGGTTCAAAGATTCTGATTGCCAACAATTTATTTTTGTCAGGTCTTGCTGTGCGCCATGATTCCAAAACGGACAGCGTCGACATTGCGCCCAACAACCGTGTGGGCACTAAACGCTATATGGCTCCTGAGTGCCTGGATGAGACCATCAGCATGAACCACTTTGAATCTTTCAAGCGGGCCGACGTCTATTCCTTTGGACTTGTGCTGTGGGAAATTGCTCGCCGCTGCTCTATTGGGGGTATCTTTGAGGACTACCAGCTGCCCTATTATGACATGGTGCCCTCGGACCCCTCTCTGGAAGACATGCGCAAGGTGGTGGTCACTGAGCGTCACAGGCCGGCCATTCCGAATCGCTGGCAGGCTGTGGAGGTCAGTGCGCATCGGTTTATCCTTGATGCTGCATATCTTTTTTGTTGATAGCCAGAAAGTGCTTTGTCAACCTTGCCAGTTAAGCATGATGGGTTAGGCATGGTCTCATGATGTTGACCAAATGGTGTGTGATGGGATTTGTACATTTTGTTAGATTTTTTTTTACCTTTGGACACATTTATTTTGTATTTATGCATGGGTTTGGGGGGAGGAGAGGGGGCTTGAAAGTGAGAGCTTTGGAGCAGATAAAGAACAATTTGTGGAGGAAGGGTTGGATGTGGGGACTGAAAGGGGAATTCTCATTTACTGTGTGAAAAAGCATGCATATTTATTATGGTATTTGTAAGCACTAAAGGCTATTAATGAAATGCCAGGTGTGCTAAGGGTCCAGTTACCACACTTTTCACACAGGTATGCACAGACAGATGTGTGAAAGTGCTTTCTTGTACACACACATGTACCTTGCCAACACACAGACACATACACACTTTCTCTCTCTCTCTCTCTCTCTCTCTCTCTCTCTCTCTCTCTCTCTCTCTCTCCCCCCACTCCCCTTGTCTGCATGTTATTCTGTCTCTTTTTCAACACTTTAAAAAAAAAAGTGATATCTGTGTTGTGCAGTCCCTGCGTGTGATGTCCAGATTGATGAAGGAATGCTGGTACCACAATGCTGCTGCCCGCCTGACAGCTCTGCGTATTCGCAAGACTTTGGCCAGCCTGGCTTCGCAGGAGGACCTGAAAATCTGATCACACCAGCCCCACAGTACAGATACAGACATGACACTTGTGACTCAGAAACTTTACACAGAGTCTTCAGAGAATGTGCGTGATGTAGGCCTGACTGCATCACAACCAACACTACATCCCAACTGATGGTGTACATGCTGTGCCGTCTGCAGTGGTGAGGGTCTCTGCTGGCTGGCGTTGAGACATGCCACTAGGACAAGGCATGGAAGAGGCCTTCACATGAGGCAGTATTTGCATTCAAAGGAGATGGCAGCTGCTGTCTTGTCAACTGGGGTGGGGAGGGAGAATAGGGATAGACATGTCAAATTGCCTGAGTGTGAGCTTGTGTGTGCATAAATGTATCAACTTGTAGACAATGGAGTGCCAACCTGTGCATGTGTAATGTAAATTAATTTGTTTCTGTGGTTTACATTGATATTGAAAAAAAGTGACTGAATCAGTTGATAAATATCATGACAAAGGTAGTTGACTCTATAGTACTCAGACTTCAAATACTCAGGCCAGACTGATGTACATGATGTAGTGACTGAAGTCACAGACAGAATATAAAGACAGAGATATTGTTTCCGATTTATTTCCTGGGTACTTAAACAGTGTGGCTCAAAAGTACCAGTGTTGTACAGGCCTCTGTAGATATTTATATCTGGAGCTAACAGGCATGCACACAGACTTACCAAGTTGCAAAACCTGCTGGCTGATACTGTACATTTTTGTGGGAGTGAATGAGTTGATAAGAGATACGATAGATTTGAGGGTGGCTAGGGCTTGAATCAGGGAATGCTAGTATGATTTGGAGGGGGGGTTATTGTGTTGGATATATAGCTGTGATAAATGTGTAAAGAAAAGCCCCCAGAAAAAACCCCACCATAAGCACAAGTATCTGCCCTCACTGCTGTGAGAATGGGGTGGTCTGTTTTATTCCTTTCTAGGCCTACACTTAACTTTTACTTTTGTTTCTTTTCTTTTTTTTCAACCAAAGTTTTCAAAATAATCATAACTCTGTAGGCAGTTAGCATCATCATGCTAATATTTTTTAAAAGAAAAAACTTGTGGCTGATAGAAAGTGATTTTTGTTTTAGGTAAAAGTGACAAAAGTGGATTTAGTGAAGCCTGTGTGAGCATTTTCTTTTTATCATACATTCAACCAAATAAAGATGTGTGTGTATATGCACACATTTGGGTTTATCACAGACATGCCCATTTATAAACATACAAACTCTCAAATATGCACACACTTTAGCGCGCGCGCGCGCACACACACACACACACACACACACACACACACACACACACACGCGCGTACATACAATCTAATATCATTGATAGTGAACAGATGTTAAATACAAGAAGGAACAAAATACGCGCACACACACACACTTAAACTCCCTCAGCCTGTCAGTTATTCATCTCTTCTTTACTTGATGTTCTGTCGTATTCAGGAACCATAACACATATGAAAGATCTTTTTCTGAATCTTAATATGTAGCACCATACACTCTGTGTTTAGGATGTCTATTCTGTGTTTAGGATGTCTATAAGGGTCTATTGGTCTGTTTTTGTCCTTAATAATTATGAAAATGTCAGCATGCAAGCATATGCATTGTACTGCTGTTTCATTGCAAACTCCAAAAGATGTTGCTATTGTAAATCTCAGGATTGTTCACACTTCCTTGTTTGCATTTCAAACAAACACCAGAGTTTCACTATTCCCACCATTTGATATTTTATTGGAGTCTGGAGTCTTCAGTAAAATGTTCCCTTTATTTTTTTTGTTTTTTTAATTTCTAACAAGCTGTAAAAAGGTATAGATATGCTAGAATATATGAAGTAGCACAGCTGGATTGGAATAAAGATAATAGCTGACAAGCAGTCATGCATATACCCACTGGTGCATGCATGCATGCTTGCACACAGGCACACACAAACATTGGCATATGTGTGCTTTTTGGATACAGTGTATACATGATGTAATTAACACCAACAAATGCTTATGTATGCATGCACACACACGTGCACATGCACACACACGCGCACACACATGCACACGCACGCACACACACACACACACACACACACACACACACACACACACACACACACACACACACACAAAGAAGTTTGCATCCAGCATTGACGATTGTGGTGAAGAAAGTCTCGTCTTCCTTTCGGAGGCAGAGCAGCTATGGTAAGTGCTGTAATGTAGTTTACTGGCAGGCTGTTGTTCTGTAGTCATGTTTTTGGAAAAGTAGGAAAGAAAATCAAGCTGGTTATTTTGGGGTTTTGTTTGCTTTTTGTTTATTTTAAATTTGTTTTCTTTTTCTTTTTCTAGAAAGGGAATATTACGCCAAGTACAAAGAGTGATATGCAATATCATGACTTCCCAAAGTAAGTCTTATTCACCCTTCGCTCTGTGCATAGGTTTGAACTTATTTAGATTTTTTGGTTTTGCTGCAGACATAACTCTGTATAGCTACAATACTCGTCCAATGTACAAGAAACTGACAGGTGAAAAATTTTTAAGTTTACAATGGATTGCTGGCATGGTTAAAAATTTGTCTTTAAGCCCATTCCAGCTGATGGCATAACCCCTGCCAAGATAATTTTCCATTGTGTCCTACCTTAAACCATCTGAATATGAAAGAACAAACTTTTCAGGAGGGAAAACAAAATTGGTCATACCAATTAGCATGTGCTGCAAGAAAATATTCTGTCTTCTTCACTTAAGCATTTCCCACCTTTGATCCTAAGACCATCTGCTAAAGAATTTTCTTGTACCCTCCTCCCAACAAACCATGCCCCATATGATCTTGAATATCCTCTCCCAAATCAAAATCCTGCATTACGTGATTACTATGCTAATCATACGAACAATAGTATGGTCTCCCAGAACAGACCACTTGCAACAGACAATTTACCTTCTCTAACCAAACCAAATCCACCCTTACACTGAAGAGTTACTGGCTATGGCTTCACATCTTTTGTCTTGGCAGCGCTAGGTTTCCTTGTTTGGCAGTTTGATGTTCTTATATTATCATGATGATATTGCATTGTCAGTTCTGTGCTGGCATTCATGTGAGTGTAAGGTCAAGTGTGTGTCTGTTGAGTTTATTGAATACCTACAGTTTGCCAGACCAGGATGAGTGCTTTGATGTTTCCATTCTTTTCTTTTCTTTTCCCAGGGAATTGAGTCATTTGCGTTGTCACAGCAAACAGTCATATTTATATGCACTGTATTGCTATTATAATGTGATGCTTTGTTTAGAGTCTTTGATAACCACCTGGTACGAGTTGTGACTGTCAAGGAGAGACCTCAGATTTTGTTTTGTCCACTTCAATCAATGAGCTTTTTGGTGTGTACTCTTTGTGCTTATTTGGTAATATCATTATTTAGATCATGGCCCATTTGCTTCATATCAGTGAGTGTTGTGTGCTGTTTACATTCGTTTGACATTTTGGGGGTTGTTTTGAAAAGAGCTTTGTACTTTTTGTTCACCTCAGTGAACAGTGTGGGCTACTAGTCTCTCTGTAGCCTGCTGTGGTTAAGGGATTTGTGGTTAAGTTACTGTTTTGTGATTAATTTTATCTTAATTTTGACTGTTTACTTATACTTTAGTTGAATTATTATTTTGTACTTTAGAATTGTCTTGATTTAGTAATCCTAGTCTTTATACTTATTATGCATTAGTTACTGTCGCATTGCAGATTAGCATTTCATCTCCATATCAATTTTACCCTTCTTATTAGGTAAAGCTCATAATGTCCAATGCACTTGATTTGTGATTGTCAAAAAATGGGCTTAAGAGTTAGATTGTTGAATATTAATCACTTGATTTATATAATCTCATACAAAATTTTGCAAGTAGGCAAGTTTAAGAACTTTTATATTTTCTCATTTTGCCACTGAGATAAATAATGTTAAAAAAGTTAATCCCCCAAAACTCCCCAATAAAGCTGTTTTTATGTTTAACATATCAGGGAGAAGTCCACTTTCACTGTCAAAAGAAATTTGTCGTAAAGAATAACCTCCACTCATGTAAGCTCATGCCATCTAGGGCTCA
>JAUZNI010130971.1:0-12611 GCA_034780235.1 Concholepas concholepas | reverse complement strand
AATATGCTCTTGTTTAAAACAGAGTTCAACATTTGCTTCAATAAGTTGTGGCAGAAGACCACATACATGGGCACATTTGGTCATAGATAAACACAGTTCATAAGCAATTTTCCTCTGGAGTATGTACTGTATGGCTGCTGATATAGCAAGGTACCTGAAACTTATAACACATGCAAACACCTCAACAGGTGTGTACTTAAACCTCAGAGTGATTTCCAAGTAGAATGAGAGTCAGAGTGCACATTCTGGGTGACCCCACCAGGATGCCCACCTGGGAAATATGCAACAACGTCGTAAGCCACCATATTAACTCTGTCACTGCCAAGTTTCTGACTGAAGAACTCTCTTCAATGACTGTTTTTTCAGCGCTGTTGCTGATTTCTCGGTTGGTCTGTGTGTCAGATTAACATGGTCGGTTTTTCCATTCAAAACTGGTTGGAGGGGTGAAGGATAATATATCTGCCATCATGCGCGCAAGTCAACTGTAGGTGTAAAAACCTTGTTACTGTCTGAAAAATTGTTCTTTTTTAACATGACCTCCTTTTTTAACATGACCTGCGTTGTCAATGAGTCGCCTATGGCAATGAACAGTAGTGTCCACCTATGGCGGCGTAAGAGTGAACATAAAAATCTAATCACAATTCAGGCCCACACATTTTGCAATGTGCTTTCATACTTTCAATTTTTATCTGGCCATATTGGGTGGAATGCTTAGTGTCTGGTCTTCTCCTGTGCTTGTAACTCTGCAGGAGGTCTGCCTGCTGGCCTCAGCTGGCACATTCCGTCTTCAGGGCAGCTCATCAGAAAGTTCATAAGAAAAACACTGTCAGATTTGCATGAGAAAAGGAAGGAGAATGGACTGGATAGGCAGAAAATAGGCATGACAGAGAGGTAGACAAGATAGAGAGGTAAGAATAAAGACAGAAACAAAGGGAGTGATAGAAAAGGGGAAATTTCTAGCACATAATTTCCGAAATGTGGGGATGCTATTTATATTGAAAGGGCCCCAGCAATCCCACAGGGTGATAGTTTTTATCTGATTAAAAGGACAACTTTTGCAGGATTCTGTAAAATGTCTCAGTAGGCACAATAGCTTAGTGATTAAATCATTGAACTCATGATGAGACAAAAATCTGAGGTTGTGAGTTTGAATAAACTCAATCGGAGCTATCTATTGCAGGGGATTTTTTTTCCCCAGAGTAAACGCTAGCTCTGCTTCCATTTTCAATTTTTTTCTGCAAGTATTCAAAATGAGACCAAAAATCAAGGTCCTGTGTGCAGATGCAAACCAAACATCTTGTGCATGTGTTAAAAACCCATCCCCTTTTTGAAGAGGAGTATATAGCCAGTAAAGCTATTGCCAGTAATATGAATGGCACCAACATACCCAGTTTGCTACATGGGATTCAACATGCCCAAGACACTGCCTGAAGCTTTCACAGCAATGCCCAAATGACCGATTCCTCAAGGACTAATTATCTCCATCTAGGCACAACTCAATTTTCCTCATTCTTGTTTGTAGCTATTGTTGATTTAAACCTTCGTCGAACAAATACCTGTCTCCATCTAAAGCACGTGATTGTGGCTTTTTATTAGGTATTAGGCTACAAATTTCATCCAAGTTGGACAGAAATAGTTTGTTGGGTGGGGGTTTTTTTTCAAGGGGCTGGATAAACTGTGGGGGGCGGGGGGATGGAGGGGGGCTGGGGTTTTCAAATCCAGCTCAGTTTTTAATCAGAGGGAAAGGCAGATAACAAAATCTGATGATAACACAGATTACCTCCACTTAAACATATCTAAGAAGGAAGGTGGCAGGACAGTTAAGACGTTCACCTAGCTAACAAGTAAACTGTGAGGTTCTGGGTTCCATCCCCAGTCTCACTCTTTCTTCCAAGTTTGACAGAAAAAAAAACATAACTGAATGTCAAAGTCCTTCAGATGAGACTATAAACCCAGGCACTGTGTTCGAACGTACACAGAACATCTTGTGAACAAGTCAAAAACCTGTTCCGCTTTTCAGAAGAGTAGGCCATTTTGTGCCTGAAGAAACAGATGACAACACTTTAAAAAGAAAAAAACACATACACACTGGTGCTGTGTTTAAACACCATCCCCAAAGTCAGAATGCAGTTACCTAAAAGGTAGGGAAAAAACCAGTCACATATGCAAAAATCTCACCATTGGTAAACCTCAGAGCTCTAGCCGAGGAACAAAAAAAAAGAAAAAAAGAAACAAAATATATATATTTATAATATATACTTTATGAGTTAAACAGTTAATTCTATGACGAGTATTCACAGCAAGAAATCCACACACAGCATACAATTCTGCATGTGGGCACACAGACAAGCACGCATGCATTCTCTTATGCTCACAAGCTGCTTACACACACAAACAACAGAGGGTACAACCATCATAAAAAAAAGATTCATCTTTACTCTGCTTGCTGAATATGCACAACTACACAGCACACATGCCACAAACAACTTTTTGCATTGATTTTTTCCCCTACCTTAAGAAAAGTATAATTGTTTTCTTTCTTTAATAAAAAATAAACTGAAGAAGCTGGTATGTAAAATCTGAAAAAAACTGTGATTAAAAAAATGTATATTGAATTTTCTTTTCCCCATTAAGAGCTATATAAAACTAACTACATCTAATTGTGCTAATCAATAAAAATTAAAAAAAATTAAAAAATTTTAAGCAAAATACACAATCATGCTGAAATAAAACTATAAAAAAAGAAAGAAAAAGAAAGATCCTGCCTGATAAAACCTTTCACTCAATCTTTTAACCTTAATTTACCAAACACATTCAAATGCAATTATAGAGCATGGCTCTCTGCTATCTCAAACTAATTTAGTCTAACTAAAAGCCATGTTCTCTATTAGCCTATATCAGTTGAAACTTCTTTTGCTTTTCCGGGTCACAACGGGGGGCTCTTGGGCGTATTCTGTTTGTGGTGGAGGATTCCTCTTGTAATCTGGGCTTCAACTGCGGATTCACAACTGAATAAAATATCCATGAGAACACTCTTAGAAAACAAAGACAAAAAAACAGTAATAACTTACCAATATAATCCACCATAAATTCATACATATAAGTTTCCTTTTTAAGCAAATCAAATCAACAACAAAGTTAAAAGGAGTTTGGCAGAATAAGCTGATCTATCTCTTCATAGTAACACATTTAAAAAATGATCGCTTTTGTTTGTATATCAATTATCATAAATACTACTGAAATGATTTCTGTCAGGGTTTTTTGTGTGTGTTGATGTTGAGTTTTTTCCTCATTCCTCAGTTAGACCTCCCAGGTTCACCAATGGTGAGATTTTTGCATATGCGACTGTTTTTGCCAACCATTATGGTAGCAGCATTCCGAGTTCAGGGATGTTCTGCCCTTTAAACTGAATTTGTTCAATTTAACTACCAACAGTAGGATAAGTATCTAATTAACCAGATACACACATGCACAATGAATGCATATCACCCCATAACCAATCAAAACCTTCCTGCATCCATTTACAAACAATAATTTATTCAAGAACTTTTCATCAGGACAATGTTTACTGAGCATGAATAATTACATGCATCATAAATCTCAAGGTGGGATACTGAAGAATTTCACACACAGCTGAAATCAGATACTGGACTGGTGAGTTGCCATTTGTTTCCTTTTTTATTTATTTATTTATTCTTTTATTTCAAGGATCATGGAATAAGCACTCAGGTGCTCTTTATACATCCAGTCCCAATGTGTGTGCGGTTTTGTTGATTTTGTCATCCATTTTGTGAGAAAGGCAGCATGCAATGATAGATGCCAAGTCACACCCTTAACACATGCTTATTTTTGCATCTGGACTACTTTACTCCACTGATTTTGTTTGCTGTTGAGAATGTGTGTACATGCATACACACTTAGTAGTATACATGCGTATATACATGAGTAAATGATATTTTATATCACCTTACACTGGGGATTTTTGCGTGATTGGTGCTCTAAACTACTGCAGAGTCTGTCTCTTCTGTGCTAACACACAATCCTCTGTGCGCTGTGAAATGGCGAGTGTGTACAAATTCAATGGCAGCCAAGAGACACCTCTAATGACAATCCTAGAATAACTCATGTATATTCAGTGATACTTCAGTAAAACATTCTCATTCTCAACAAAACTGGTCAGAAATCCCCTGCGGAGCTGTGCACTCTGAATAACAGACAGCTACTTAAGCTGGGCTGTTCCATATGAGGCAGGATTTCAACCATGCGACTGTGATACCAGCTGGTGCAAAAAAAGAATCTTTCATCTTACTGTATCTTAATGACTTCTTACATTTTTACACTACTTTTTTGTGTATATAAATGATTGTGCACCAAGACAATGCACTGATGTTTGTCTGACCAGAAACTGGATATGCGTATTGTCTAAAAACACTATACAACATTCAGAAAGGCAAGGCAGAGCTGTTTATTTATTGCTCTGAAGGTTTTTCTGTAAGCAAGATCGATGTTATGCTATATACTGATAGCTTCACTGTGTGCGCTCTCTCTTTATCTCTGCGTTCCCTTACAGGGTGGGATGCATAGTGCTTGGTCTTCTCCTGTGCTTGTAACTCTGCAGGAGGTCTGCCCGCTGGTCTCAGCTGACACATTCCGACTTCAGAGCAGCTAATTTTTCACTGTATTGTTTGCATGCTGGGTAAGTTCATGTTTCCGTAACCCACTAGATGCTGACATGAATTACAGGATTCTTAAGGTGCATATTTGATCTTCTGCATGTGTATATACATGAAGGGAATTAAGGCACTGGCAGGTCTGCACTAAAAATTGACCTGGGAGATCGTAAAAATCCCCACCCCTAATTCAACAGACGCTGCCACCAAGATTCAAACCCACAACTTCATGGACTTGCAGGATTGAAGTTAAATGTTCTTAACCACTCGGCTATAGTATCCATCTCACTGTGTACAATTTCTAGCCTTGCTGAAGATTTTCTATTAAAGAAAATATACACAAATAAATAAATCTTATAAAGTAAACATGAAAGAACTTGGAAGGAAAACTGAAAAAAAAAGGGAAGGGAGAGAAGATGATGTTCCATTAGATAAAGACATAAACAATTAGAAAAAAGACAAACAAACCCCAGTTCATTGAAACACAAGCAAAATACAAAGGGAAACAATGAAGTTTTATAATCTCCTTACAACTGATGCCAGTAAAGCAAATAGCAAAATAGTGACTTTCTCTCACATCTCAAAGGTGCAGTGCAGAAAAATAAAAATAAAAAAGAATCACCAACATATATTATAGATGGAAAGAAATCACCAGTATATATAGATGATGTCCTTCTCACCGATCACTATGACCAGGAATAAAAACGAGGAATAAGAAATGATACTTTGCACACAATATCCACACAGAAAGAACATTATAAACCATATTCCTTGTGAAGCTGATCACCAGTCCTTACTGTGTCAGTCATGGCCATAGCAATTTCTTTTTCAGATTTTCTTTATTTGTGGCTTTTTATACATTGAAATAGGCTGTCGAAGGTTTTCCGAAATCAAAAGATTTTAGAAGATATACAAAACTTATTTCAAGGGCAGATACAATGTACACTGTTAGTCAGATCATTAAGGTTAAGTCCAAACAGACATGGTCAACAATTGAATAGATAAACAACAACAACAAAATAAACAAAACAACAAAAATAAACAAAACAACAACAAAAATAAACAACAACAAAAAATTCCTTTGTTGACCTGTGCGAACTTTTGTTGGAGCAAAATATCACATTCAGTAATAAAACTACTGTAAAATTGGCTGAAAAGACCCTAATATGGAGTTGATGATGAGGCACAATGCCCACAGTAGACTCTGCAAGTCTTTAAAATGTTTTCACTTTCATAGGAACTGAAGAAGAAAAAAAAAAAAAAAATATGCTGAGTCTTCTGAATGTGTAGTTCCACAGATAAATAAATAAAAATAAATAAATGAACAAATAAACCCTAGCCCACCCCTAAGTGTTTTCATTACTGGGCAATGTTCATTTCGCTCCCAAAACATTCTGCTCAAGACAAGTAGCTGTACACGTATCTCTGTCAAGCGTAACTTAGATCACCTGAACCCAATCAATTTCTCCACAGGTTCATAACGCCAGTCATCTTCATCAATTTCTTTGACCAGCTTACGCAGCTGCTTCAGTCTCTGCTCATGCAAATCTGAAACAGCACAATGCACCGGGCATAACTGACCATCTGCAGATGTGCTACATGTGAAAAGACTTTATACATCAACTTGTCAGTTGCAAAGCATTGAAAGTTCTGTTGGGTATACAAATGATAATGCTAATGAGCACATAACATATAATTTGTATCGTAACAACCAGACAACTGAATAAACAATAGCAGCAAGATAAAATGCATTCAATGCCATGATATTCAACTACATTCATAAAGATATCAATCCTGTTAAAAAAAAATTTTAAAGTAGGGGGTAGGCAGGCACACACACACACACACACACACATTTTAATTCAATAGTCACTGGATATAAGATCAGTAGTTTTTTTAAAGTAATATTTGACAGAAAATCAATTAACCGTACAGTGTTAAAAAACTTAAGCATTTATAGTCAAATAACTACACTGGGTTCATACCTAAATGAGTCCACAAAATTTGCATTTTCCCCCATATTTTTCAAACTTTGGTAAACAGCTTTTAAGTTCAATACATTCTGATTAAAACCCAAGTAAACTTAAATTTTTTCGAAGTTAAGTTTATAATGAACACTACTTTAAGTAAGTTTCTTTTGAAGTCAAAATATGCCTGCCTCCCAATGGCATAATAAGAAAAAGACTGTAGAATGTAGAAATCTGTCCCCATGATCAAGTAATTAAGTTTTTGTGAATTCATGTGCTTAGTCTGGGTTTGATCATAGGAGATCATGGAAGTTTAGACATAAAAATGAAGAAATAGTTTGTATATCAACACCAGAAACAATGTATAATATATTCTTATATTTATCTCTGAGAAAGAACTACTTCATACAATAAAAAGCAGAGCTATATTATCATGACACTGGCACCAAAAAAAAACCTGTGATCAATTTCAAATTTTGGAGTTTTTTGTTTGTTTGCTTATTTTCCCAAACATCAAGTTGCTTGTTTATTTTTCAAAACATCACAGATCTATAAACTCTTAAGTCTAAAAGTTCCATGACAGTTTTAACGTTAAAAAGAACAGCTGTATTTCTCAAGCTTTTCCCCAAACTTTAGATTGTGTGAACCCTGGAAAATACTAGGCACATAGTAAGAATGAAAAAAAAGATCTATCAAATGTTAGTGTTGTGTTGTGCTATGGTATAACTCACTCCGGGAGAAGAAAGCTAAAAATTCATTCAGAGAAATCTGCTGAGAGTACCAATTCTATAAAAGACTCTATAAACCTTCTACTGTTCTAGAAGTATATATGAGAAGTCTGTGTTCAGAGCGATGAATACCCACCTTTCTGCAGGGCATTCGTGTTCATGTCAATGGCTTGTTCCAGCTGCACTTTGCTCATTATGGTGCAGCTGGACTGCAGGTTCAGCACATACTTGTCTGCACACACAGCATACAGTACTGCAGACCTTTTCAAAACATTACAACTCCTTGTCTGCATACAAAGGATTTATAACAGTACTGCAGATTCAGTATATATGCCTGTCTGAACACACAACCTACAGTACAGGTTCAGTAGATAAACTTGTCTACACACATAGGATACAGAACTGCAGGTTCAGTTAAGATACTTATCCACACACATTATATATGATACTGCAGGTTCATTACATACTTGTCTACAGATACATACTGTTGGCTAAAAAACATACAATACTTAGATTCATTATATACTTGTCTGCACACAACAAAGCACTGCAAATTCAGAATACACTTGTCCAAGCACAACAAATGATAATTACAAATTCAATATGTCTCTATACACACAACATACATATTGCTGCAAACTCACCTATATGGGGGCTTCGTAAGTTCTGTCTGTATTCTTTATTTCATTAAAAGAAACAACCTGTGTGAGATGACTCAGCAGTAGTGCAACTTTTTTTCCTTTTTGATTAATCGCCCTGTGCAGACCTGACAGAGAAACAATACTGATAGGTTCTTGTATGTAAGTGTTGGATCTGGGAGTTCAACAGAATGGCCCGAGTGTGGTTGTGTGCTATTCTGTGAACAATCAAAATGACTATGTGGAAATACCAGCAACAACAGGTCATAATGAATCCTATAATGCAACACAATAATAATAATACTTTTTTTTAATAGCAATAATGATAATGTTAACAATAGAAGCAATCATCATCATCATCATCATCATCATCATCATCATCATAATATCATCCATGGCTTTCTCAAAGCCTTTGCAAGCTTAGCCTTTAGTGACAATATGAAATTATACAAACTGACAGTCAACTGAAATGCAAAAATGCAAATCAGTCTGTCTAAAAAATAAAGTTTCAAATCTACAAAGTACAATGACTAAAAACGAACTTGCTTCACAAACTTATGCAACAGTAACAAAAGAAAGAATCTACATAGTACATGGAAAAACAACCATACTTACTGCTGCTGGGTCCAGTTCTGGATGTTTCTGATGCCTGGAGATGTGGCTGCGTTAACAGCTGAACTAACAGAGCATTTGACATTTCCACAGCTGATTGCACACTTCTCAATCACAGGAAAATCTTCTCAGACCTCTGTAATACAGAACAGAAAAACTCTAACTGAGTTCATGATACCATCATTTAGAATGTCGACAGGACATGAATATCAAATAATGTTTTGATGCTTCTGGATATGGACAGTTGTTTCAGTCTTAAAATACTGTTGTTGGGTTTGTTTTCTTTAAAGGTGTAATGCTAATGTCATACTCGTAGACTCACACTTGCCACATCTGCTGAAGTCTTGCCAAACATGACCTACTCCTAATACTAGACCACTTCAGAATTTCAGACAATACATCAGAGAAAGAAGACCAAATTTTATGGAGACAACTTGAAATTAAAAAATAAGTCTTTTCTTTACTATTGAGTTTTAATGAATCCATGGTGTACTTCTGCCCATATTGTTTGTATCGTGAATGAACTACAAATCATGCACACTGACTCAAAATTCTTCATTTCTCTGAGATTGTCTCAAAAGGTGATGCATGGCTACCTTCACCTCCTCAGTTTCTCCATTTTATTTTTAGAAATAAAAACTGCAAATGATTTTGTCACTACTAGAACTAGTACTACATAGGAAAAGGGTTGAAGAGAAGCTAAATTACAGTTGATCAGTCAAATTCAATTAAATCAATGTGCTACACATTTACTGAACTGGTTGAGTTGTGCTTTTTTCAAGTAAGGTTTTTCATTGTGCATATTACTATATGCAATGTTTAGAAAGTTCTATAAAAGGGTCTATTCTAAACACAATAAAACATCTTAAGAATGCCAGTTTTGCTACATTTATGTATTATAAGAAACTCACTAGGTTTTCCATCTTAGCCGGATGGTAAAAGTCTAAAACTGCAATTCAAGCAAAGCATATAATTAACCTGACTGCATTGCTGACATCAGCATATGTCACAATTTATCGTCCACTAATACTATGTTAGCATACAGCAAATATAGACAGACTACAAGTCTAGAACCATCGCTTTGTACAGACAACAGTACACCATAGCAAAGCATGTCAGTAACACTAAACAGAGGGTTAAATGAGCATAATCATAATGTCACAAGTCCTACCAGTTTTTTGGGGGGTTCCTCGGCTAGAACTCTGAGGTTCACCAATGATGAGATTTTTGCATATATGCGACCATCTCCCCCCCCCCCCCCTTCCCCCTGCCATTTAGGTAGCCGCATCCCGTC
The DNA here is from genome assembly GCA_034780235.1 of Concholepas concholepas. NCBI lineage: Eukaryota > Metazoa > Mollusca > Gastropoda > Neogastropoda > Muricidae > Concholepas > Concholepas concholepas. Next base: position 2,702 of record JAUZNI010130971.1, on the reverse strand, counting down.
TTCAAGGATGGTGTCTTAACTTAAACATGACACAAGTGTGCATGCGTTTTTGAAATTTTGTCATCCATTCCTACTGGCATGAAATGGCCTACACTTCTGAACAGTGAAAGGCGGAATGGGTTTTTAACATGTGCTCAAGATTTTCTGCGTGCATTTGCACACAGAGCCTTGGTTTATCATCTCATCCGAAGGACTTTGACATTCATTCCGTTTGATTTTCTTGTCAAACTGGGAAGAAAGGGCCAGGCTGGGATTCAAACCCAGAACCTCACAGTTCTTTTTCTTCTTCTTTCCTTTCTTTACTGTCTGCAATATTCTGTAGACTTCGAGGTGTATGCTGGGTATGTCCGTGTTTCCGTAACCCACCGAACGCTGACATGAGTGACGGGATCCTTAATGTGCATATTTGATCTTCTGCATGTGTATATAAAAAAAAGGGAATTAAGGCGCTGGCAGGTCTGCACTGAAGTTGACCTGGAAAATCGTAAAAATCCCTACCCTTAATTCACCAGACGCCACCGAGATTCGAACCCACGACTTCATGACCCATGGGATTGAAGCCAAACAGTCTTAACAACTCGGCTATTGCTTCCGCCGCAGTTTACTTGCTAGGCAGGTTAACATCTGCCACCTTCCTTTTTGCTCCTGCCAATAAGTGATAACCATCAATCTTTGAAATCTATTGACTTAGCAAACTTTTGCATATGTTTGCACACAGGACCTCAGTTCATAGCCTCATTCGAAGGACTTTTGAGGGAGTTGAGCCAGCACTGACGTTAACTCGAGGGGGAAAATCCCATTGGATGGTACTTGGTAGCTGAAACCTGGGATCAATCCTGGGCCTTCATTGGCTTCAGATCACAAGCACAAAGCTCTAACCACCAGGCTAATTCCCCCCTCCCCACCCCACCTCCAGCAAACTTTTTAACTTTGATAAGATTTTACAACTGAACTAGTACTAGATACTAGGATTGACACTTATAATGGATGTGTACTGTTGTCAAAAGATCTTCAGTGGCACTTGGAGAAGTATACTTTGCCTTCTGTAACATTACTAACCAATTTTTTTTGGTGACTTCAATGTAGGCTCTATAATAAAATAAATCCAGATCCTGACACACTTGGTTTTGCTCCAAGAACAAGTTATAATATATATCATCTGTCAGACTATGTTTTTAAAAAATTGCAAACTGAATCTTTGAACAGGAGCAAAAAATCGTAAGAGTTGGATGAGTTATAGTTATACCCAGTGTGATAACAAAATGAGAATGAGAAAACAAAGGAAACTGTTCTCGTCGGTGCAATCTAATGCACATCTAAACATATATTTGCCCAGCACGGGAGGAAGCATAAAGCCAAAAACTAATAAAAATGACACACACCGACAATTACCAGGTGCGACAGCGTTGTATTTTCTGCCAGATCATGTCATCACTTCGAAAGTTGCGAAGACTACTCTGCTAAAAAGAGTTTCTTAAAAATTTAGTTTATTTTTCACAACTTTTTAAAAAGCTGTGTTAGATAAGATAACTTTGAAAAAATCCAAAGTTATCAAAAGTACAATTTTATTTTGCATCATACCAGTGTCTCTTTTTAATTGATAAATACTTCTTTGGGGATTTATAATCCACATTTCTATGTACCCACGAAGCATAACTCCTGTGATGTTAGGAACGCAACAACTCTTCCTTAGTAAACCTGGAGTGAGGCATGCGATACACGATGTACAAGTAACAATGATTATCTAGTTAATACCAGTTGAAATAAGGATCTTGCGTCACAAACCTGCATTCTTAATCGGTTAGTAAGTTTCTGTTTTTCCTGCATTTTGTCCAATCGCTTCACATTTCTTCCTAGATACATACGAGAGCTGAGAAACTTGATGTGATATTAAAAAATCAAGGGAGAAACCGGACTAATGTACTATGTACTAAATGTAGCAAAGTGTTCATTCTCAATACCCCATCCGTTCGCTTGCAGTAATCACTTTCATTTGTTACACTGTAATACCAGTGTTGATTTCATGCCATTCTGTGAAGTGAAAGAGCTCAAAAAAGAAAATATCAGTTCCTATGCAAAACTCAGAAACTTGTGAAAGGTAAAACATTAGTAAAACTAAAGGGGAAGAGGGGTGGATTTGGAGAAGTTGACAGTTCTGCAGTTTAGAGATAATTCAGGCTTTGTATGCAGACAAAAGGGTCATGCAGTGTTGTTAAGATGCACTTAACTCATAAGGTGGGGCATGGGGGCCAAAACTGATAAATTTTGTTTACAAGCTCATGTTAAAGTAGTGCCATGATATATAATATACTGAAAGCCTGGCATGCATCACTTGTAGAGCATAAAAATCCATAAATTACTCTGTTTTATGCACTATTGCCATGGAAACAAATCCAGTATTGCCACCCAAACGGAATGTTTCAAACTTCTAAACCTTTTTATCTTTACGTTTAACAGACCAGTACAAGAAACCTGTTTTTACAGACATGTTCTACAACCTACATTCTTTAAATTTATAATTTAGGGAAATCTCCATGTTTGCATATTATTATTAGCAATATTTTATACAACAAAAAAAACCCACATTATTTTTGCCACTTTTAAACCCATGTAAGACTTAATATCCTTCTTCTTCTTCGTTCCTCGGCTAGAGCTCCGAGGTTCACCAATGGTGAGATTTTGCGTATGCGACCATTTTTCTC
>JAUZNI010129860.1:10000-12612 GCA_034780235.1 Concholepas concholepas | reverse complement strand
TTCCGGTCTTTTTATCAAAATGCCACATGTAAACTCTGTGAAATATTCTGAAGCAACTCATGCTATTTGGGGGTACAACTACTAATATTAAATTTCAATTTTTCTAAACAGATGAATACATGATTGCTGCTTCAAACATTGAAGAATTACTACAATACATTCTGTTTTCAGTCTCAACTGACTGATCAAGAATGTTCAAGGGCCTTTTCTCTTTAGGGAGGGCAAAGAGTTCTTAAGTTAAAAAGACAAAAACAACAAAACAATACAGCAATTACAACGAATGACAATAGCAGACACACCAAACCATATTGTCACAATCTGCAACATATATTGAACAAAATGGCACACGGTTAAAACAATAAAAATATAGAAAGGCAGCGATATTTCAGCAAGAAAGCAAAACTAACAAACAAAATAAACCAACATAGCACATTAGTTCCCTCTGTTTTCTGCATAAGAAAATACTGTGAATTATCAAACACTAGTCTAAATACTGTGATTTATCGATACGAGTGCCATAAACTAGGTCCTGGTGGTAAAAGCTTCTAGCATCACTGAAGATAATTTCTTTTAACAGGAAAACTGCTTAACATTCCCGAGTTTGCAGGGGCAGAGGAACGCTGCAGAACATTGCTCACATCACTTCATGAACAAGTCACAATAACCATAAAAATCATAGCCACTTTTCACATGTTGATACGTTTCATGACTGATTGTTTCCAGAGGGCTGAAGTCTTGTGTAATGCAAGTCATTTTCACTCGCATCTTCAGATTTTATGGGCCAGTTAGTCAGCTGGTTTTACGGGCACACGTGTCCTTAAAGAAACACACAGAAAAATAAACTGAACGCTTGCCTTTCATTATATCTGGATCTCTGTAAAGCACCCCCCTATTCCTTCAGCAAAAGCACAAAGAGATCATGGAAACTCTCAGGAGCTTTACATCATGCAGCAGACAAGCTTTCACATTTATTTTCCGACTCTGGCGATATTGAAATCCCTGTCAGTAAATGTGAGACTTGACAATGACATACAGACGAGACCTGAAGAGAAATGTCAAAACTTGGGACATTGACGTTACAGACCAGGACACAGCTAACCTCAAGCCCAGGACAACTCAAGTGAACCAGCACCAGAGCAGCCTGGTTTCTTTCAGCTGGAGGCCCTAGGGGAAAATAGTGGTCAAGAAGTGGCTCAACATCAGTCTGCCTGTGCTATTTTTAGAACTGGCTTGTGGCCTTGAGGCAACCTGACATTCATAGCTCCATACGTTTTTTTTGCTTTTCGGGGATTTTTTATCTTTTGTTTTCTAAATACATGTGCAGTGTCAACATTGAGAGTTTGAGCATTCAATGGTCAGCTACGTCCATTTCAACCAGAGGAAGAGTTACACTTTGGGTTTCAGAGCTAGGAAAACAATCTACCCTAACAGACTGTCACAGGCATAACGACTGAAGTCTACCTGCTCTCCTACTACCTACTGTTCTGCAATCTCCTACACAGATAAAAAAACAAAAACAAATAACCAACCCCCCCCCCAAAAAAAAAAAGCCTGAACACTTTTTGCTGTTAGCTAGACGAGTGAGTGAAGAGACAGAAGGACAGAAATACAATAAACACCTGCATAGATCAACATCTTGAACCCTTCCGTGATGAGGCAGATATAAGAGGTCAGTACGAACGCATGCCTTGTTCAGTGACAAGATCCACACAATGATACTTTTACTGAAACATGTATGATGACAACACATTTCTTGCACACATACTGAAAAGAAAAAGTATAAAGCCAATAATCTCAGCATAGCCACATACTATATAAGTATATACATATTGAGCCCAAGCTATGACAGGAAATACTTTTTTTTTAAAAACACAAAAAAACCCAATGCGAAGACTGACAGGAAGGAAGGAAGGAAGGAAGGAAGAAACTGACAGAGAAAACCACTGACCCGTCCACAAAATCTGTCCATAGTCAACAATAACATTACATCTCTCATTCCAAAGCGTTGGAAAGAAGCAGAGTTTGGAAACAGAGTCCATCTGGGCCTGCCATGTTGGCAGACACCAGCGATGAGGATCATCATGCACAACCCATGAATTGGTGAAAGAATGTGTGTGTGTGTGTGTGTGTGTGTGTGTGTGTTAGAGAGAAAACATCTGCACATACAGTCTGTCTGAATGAGGAGGAGACAGAGGATTGAAGCACATCTACAGCAAACGAACATGTGCGAACATACACGCACACGCATACGCACACAGACACACAGAGCACAGATTCAAGGCACTTTGCTAAGTGTCTGCGTCCATTGATTGTTCTGTTCAACAGTTTCTGTTCAATTTGTTTGTCCACCAACTCTTGCAGTCAGAAGACTGGGTGCGACATATGACAAAGGAGAAACAAAGACAAGAAAGGTGCACACTTCTGCAGGAGCTAAAACAAAACAAAAATTCCTAGCACTTCAGGGGAGAAAAACAACATGGGTGGCATTGAATAGGACTTCTCCAGTGAACATGCTAGGAACCTGGCCATGAAAACATAACATCTGTACACAGATTTAACCCACACAAAAAAAAATTTGAATTGCTATCAGTATTTAAAAAAAACAACAACAC
>JAUZNI010129860.1:0-5000 GCA_034780235.1 Concholepas concholepas | reverse complement strand
ACAGGTAACTGGCCTACTTCTCTGATTAAAATCCATGTTGTTCCTTTTTTAATGACAGTCATGATGCAGTATAATTATGTCGACCATGCCCACTATTCCGAACTGGACAATTCAGTCATCCTTTCATAGCGCACCCCCTCACAAGGAAAGCTTTCAACGTTAGAAACAACGGGCAGTAGTGCAGAACACTCTTTTTTGTTAAGCTACTATCACACAGTTTGCATCAATGGTAATTCCCTGTTGAGAATGGTATGTACAGACTTCTATTGCACTCCACAAGCTTTTGTCCTACTCCCTCTTTGCCCCAAAACAGCACATGCATCTCTTTGGAGCTTGCTAACCACAGCGGGAAACGCTTCATACTGAAGTCCACATCCACCATGAAGCAGCCCCGTTACCACACAGTAAAGCAACAGCCCGGTCTTCTGTATTTCAAAACTGTCCTACGTACAGATCACAACAACGCCGTACCTATTTTTGAGAGAGAGAGAGAGAGAGAGAGAGAGAGAGAGAAAGAGAGAGAGAGAGAGAGAGGGTCTGTATGACTACTCTGAAATGCAAACATATCAGTTGTCTTTATTGTTTTACAGTGACTACCCCCTTTTCGCACTATCTCCCTGTCAGCACCTTGCTCCCTGCTGAAGGGAGAGAAACAGAAGCCCCAACACATGTCACTCCGGCCCTGAACATGACACAGTGACATGTATGTGCAGGTACCACATGCCACACCAGTGGCAGCTATGCACACACAACCTTAGCCTGCATGGAAATAAATGCCATCACTAACACCAAAACAGCCAAGCATTCGGTATCGTACAAGCAGAGAAAAGCTCAACTTTCTAGACTGTACAAAAACACAACGAGGATATATATACAACAGTGAATCTGTCCATCACATGAAAGCACACACACACACAGAGGTGTGCATGTTATGAGCAAATGAGTCAGCAAAGAGCTGGATGACCATGCACCAGTAGTCTCAGGTTTGAGGGTCAGCCACTCAAACCGCAAGCTGCCTAGAACGCTGCACAGCCGCAGCACGTCATATTTTGACACCTTGGGGACACACAGAAACTGGGGCACATGGCATGGGTGGGCAGACATGCATGGGGGAGGGGAACAATACGCAAGGCTTGCGCATGCTTTCTCTCTCTCTCTTCTTGATGTAGAATATCTCTTAGTACACTTCTATTGGAACCCAAGCATGCGTGAACACACACAGTGTGCACAGACATATCACACACACGCACACTATACTTTCAGTTTTCTTCCCTACCTGTCCCTTGATCCTCCACTCTTGTTAACACCACTCCGCTCTACCATCCCCCGACAACTAGACAAGACAGATCTTTCAGCCTTTCACTGAAGACCGTCCAGAAAACACCAACACAACCAGACACTGACATAAAGAGACTCCAACACAGCGGCTACACAGGAATTAAGCTTCTCCAAGCCAATGTTTACGTATCAAAAATGGAATATCAAAGATAAAAAAGGACAACATACATTCACATGGTTCTCAAGAGACTGAAAAAAACTCCAACAACACCTTGTACAGTGAGCATGAACAGAGAGTGGGGGGAGTAAAGTTCTACAGAGAAAGAATGACATGGAGGACAATGTAACCACACATCAGCAATGAAAAAGAAAATTTGTTTAAAAGAATAAAATACATTCCATATATATCTAAATCAATAGTAAATGCAATTCTCCATTCTTACCCTTCACTTTTTAGTTTACTGTTTTAGCTGTGGTGCACCCTTTTTCACGAAAATATTTTCAACTTATTCATAATAAACCTTAGAGAACCAAAAAATAAAAATAAAAAATAAAAATTTGTGGTGGTATTAATTTTTTAAAAATCATTCAAAAATAAACAGATGAATACAAAGATCTTCAAGACTTTCCTTACCCCCCACTCTTTCTAGAAGACTTCACCATGTGAAAAATACATTGCAAAGTGTAACAGAGCCAAACAGTCAGAGGAGTCAACTCCTTCTTCACCTGCAAACATATTCACCATCTGAAGTCAGGAGAAAGATGGCGCGTGATACATGCATATTCTTTTACCTCAGAAAGTTATGAATGATTTTGTCATAGAGAATTCAGCAAACGATCTTTTTACTGTTATTGTCATAGATTCCACAGTCTTCCTGTCAGCAGTTATTGTCACTTTTTTTCAGAACACTTCTGACAGTGTTGACAAAATCAAAATGCTATAGCTAACATGACATGGGAAGAATGCATCCGTTGCCTCCAGATGGGTGTGAACTGCACAGGCGATATGAGACACAAACTTGCCAACCAGTCACTCACTCCACAACACTCCTCACGGAGACTGCACTTTTTAAACACGACTTTTCAACAACTAAAAAAATTTTTTTTTTTTTTAAACGAACATTTTTTTAAAAGGAAAAAAAATGGGACTAGAAATAGCAAGTTTGAGAAATAACACACAAACACATGAGAGCAGAACTTTCCTACACGGGAAGATAGTGGTCACTGTAAAATACTGCCACACAACTGCTAGAATATACAGCACTTGCTTCACTTCTGTCATGAATACAGCAATGTACTAGTTCTACATATTTCCCTTTACAGTACCTGAACAGTAAGAAAATACTTCTTTTTTTATTCTTCAAAAATATGAAACATGCTGTTATGTAACAATCTCTATCACAACTAAGATGGCAAGTGGTGTCCTCATTTTCTGCCTGAGGGGAGGAAGGACAAAGGGAGACAATAAAAAGACCATGTGACATTTTGTTGAAGCTCGTTTTCTTCCTGTAAAACACACCCATCTAGAAAGATCTTCCACACATGCATGTATTTAAACACAAACGTAGAAAAAGAATGAGCAGTGATTTCCAATATGGACACCACTGAATACGGGAAACTTTTACTCTTACAAGAACTGGAGTGGCAAAAAGAACAGAACAACACGTGCACTGGTAAGAAAAAAGTAGAAATGTTGCGGAAACTTGATAAAACAGCACTGAAATAAAGATACCCCATCATCTTTCAGCACTGAAATAAAGATACCCCATCATCTTTCAGCACTGAAATAAAGATACCCCATCATCTTTCCGCACAAGGTTGGGGTTTGGTTTGGTTTCTCTTCATTCAAGCATTTCTACTAATAAAACCCACACAAATTACAGTTTCTTTCAAATGAATTACTTTAAAAAAAATTTAAATGCTAGAGAATAGAGGTACACGCAAGAACAAAAATCTTGCACTGCTTTTGAGAGATTAGCTCATCACTCCACTTCACTTCCATTCACAGAAGTCCAGCCTGACTCCATGTCTCTAGTAGTGAATGCAGGGTGCTGGTTCTTCAGTCTGTTTATACAAGAAGCACTGTTATTCTGATCACAAATGACAGCAATACTGCAAGAAAATCAATCTTTTAAAGTTTCCATGCTTCACTTTGGTCACCGACTCCTATTCAGTATAAAAAATACACACACACACACACACGCACACACACACATGCACACACACACACTGACATGAAATAAGGAGAGGTCAAATTTCCAAGCTCTTGGCTGTTACTGGTCTCAGGATTCAAGCACACTAAGGAAAGGTGGATGACCATAAGCTATAGCACCAAAAGACACCAATGACAGACAGGGAACATGACTTCAGTGCGTTGGGGTCTTGATCTAATCGGTTGCCTCTATTCGTAACTCACAATCAGCTGCTTCAAGGCAATACAAAAAGCACACAAATAACGTATCACATGGTAACGATATCCAGAGAACCTCATAACACAGAATGTGACAGACAGACAGCCAGACAAAGTTGAAGAACAGACATAGGTAGGTGAGGAAGACAGACAGACAGACAGACAGACAGACAGAGCGTTAGTTGTGGAGAGCTAGAGAAGGGAGTGGTGTGAGGACTAAGGGTGGGAACACACAGAACCAGCCATGGCACGTGGGGCAGTCAGAGAGAGGTCCTCCGGAACATTCTACACAACAATAGCTGCAGAAGAACCCACTCACAGACACAACGACGATCAATGACCCATGCCACAGACACCGACACACAAGAGTCAGGCCTAGCACCGACCGGGTGCATAGAATGGTTTGTTCACAATCTGGTTTGGGTGTTGCATTTCATCAACAACTTGTTTCAAAAAAAAAAAAAGAAAGGCTAAAGCTCAGCACTGGTGATGATGACGACGATGTCCTGTAGAGTGGATCATGTCTGAAATGGTAGAAAACCCCTTTGTGTATTCCAGTGATTTGTGTGACAACTTGCTGCCAATCTCCTTTAGCATGTAGTGAGATCCGAACTTGGGGAGCTTGCTAACACCTCCACAGCAACACCATCAGCACACACAGCCACACTTTTTCTGTCCATGAAAGAAAGGGGGGAGGGGGGGGGGGGGGGAGAAGGAGCTCATAACTGTATTTCCCAGGTCTGCACTTGAACTCCCTCACTGATCAGGCCATGAGCGAGGACAGCTGAGAGAGGCTTCAGGGTGGTTCCTGTGTTGGTGGTTTTGCTGTGAGGGTGTGTGCTGTGTGCCGCGTTTCACAAGTCACTCATGGGGCTGGGCACAGCGGAGGTCAGGAGGGCCGCGGACACGGTGGTGGACACTTTGCTGGCCTTGTCAGGGTCGGCCACTCGGTGACTCTTCATGTGGGCGCTGCGAGACTTCACCTTGTTGAACACTCTGAAACAGTCACCAGGCTGCAGTCAGTCATCAACCACACCCATCCCCAGTCTTCTCCATCTATCCCTCACAGCTTCAAGTGGAATACAATACAATACAAGACAAGACAATACAATACAATACAGACACATCACAATATTTATTTGGTTGACAATCCATGACATCATGAGGGGTTGGGTTTTTTTTCTTTTTCGTTCCTCAGCTAGAGCTCCGAGGTTCACCAAAGGTGAGATTTTGCATATGCGACCGTTTTTCTCCCACCATTTAGGTAGCCACATTCCGACTTCGGGGATGGTGTCTTAACACAACACCTGTG
>JAUZNI010128750.1:0-12631 GCA_034780235.1 Concholepas concholepas | reverse complement strand
TCTCTCTCTCTCTCTCTCTCTCTCTCTCTCTCTTTTTAAAATGCTACAGTTGTCAGGTCTGCCAGCCTCCTCATGCATTATACTGGACTCTTGCAGATGGGAAGCTTCAGTTCAACAGGACTTGTGATGGAGAGGACCCCAACAACCGCCTGCGTCGCTTCACCTTTGATGAAGAGAGTGTCAGCAGTGATGACGTTCCTTCGCCCTCTGTGGACGAGTCCAGTCTTTCGGACATCAGCAGCCCAAACTCGCTGGCTTCAGCCTCGGAGCTGTCCTTGCACAAGAGCCCCATCAGCTCTTTGTCCAAGAGCTTGCAGCTCACATCGCCCCCTTCCACTTTTGTCAGTAGTTTGTCGCCGGGCTTGTCATCTCCAGAAATGGCAGGACCGTCCACGTCAGGACTGGGCCCTTTGTCCTCCAAACCCAGCCCCTCCTCCACCATCAGTAGCAGCAGCAGCTCTGGTGGAGGCAAAGTCCGTCCCAAAAAGCCAAAACAGAAACAGACATCCAAAGCAAAAGTAATCAAGTTCCATGAATACAAGGGTCCCCCTAATGTGGTGAAAAGCCAGGCACAGATTGGCAAGGACGCAGAGACGCCTTACCATATCCTGCTGCAGCAGCAACAGCTCTTCTTACAGTGGCAGCTGGAGTTCAAGCAGAAAAACATGCCCAGTGCTGCCTCTGCCCCGTCCTCCATCTCCTCACACAAGCTGGGGCTGGACACTCAGGTGATAGGGGCAGCTGCTACACCCCAGTCTGCTGCATCCTCCACAGTCACTCCTATGGCCTCCACCATGGTGGTGACAGCTCCTGTCATGTCCACACCCCAGTCCTCCCCATCTCACTCTCTGGTTGGCCCATCTCAGTCAGCGCAGACCATCTCATCTGTTCCCCCCTCACCTGTTATCGTGCCCCCGCCTCCCCCTCCACCCCCTCCATCATCGCAGACAGTGTCTGCAGGTGTGGTGACACCTTCAGCTTCCCGGTCCATCCCAAGCCAGGGCACCAAGGCCAACCCTGTGTCGTTGGCAGCCCTGACAATGCCCAAAATTACCGTCAACCTCGAGGACCTGAAAGTGGCCGACTTGAAAGCAGAATTGAAGAAGAGGAACCTGCCTGTGTCTGGCTCCAAGCCACAACTGATAGAGCGATTGAGGCCTTACACTGAGGTGTCTGTTGGAGGGACATCCAATAGTGGGGTGTCCAGATCCCCACTCGGGTCCAAGAATCACTCCCCAAGTCCCCCACCGCCTGCCCCCTCTCCAGCTGGTCAGCCCGTGAAGAAAGAACCCAGTGGGGACTTCTTCCTTCAGACCTACTCCATAGCCTCCCCTCCTGCTGCTGTCACTCCCTCTGTGGCCTCCACACTCGGCACCAAGCTGATGAAGGATGAGCCCATGATGATGGCAGTCACCTCACCTTCTCCTTCCTCACCAGCCACCCTAGAAGGGCAGAGTACCCCCATGTCCCCAGACATTTTCAGCATCACCTCCCCACCCCCTGTGAATCTGAGCTTCAGCAGTTCTGTGCTGAGCAGTCCCCAGCCGGCCTGTACAGCCAGTAGCTCCGTGGTGCAGCCCATGGAGCAGTCTCGTCCACCCTCTGTCATGGACCACGATATGAGGACATTGTCTGTGGACACTGAACCCATGGACCTGGGCTCCAGCCTGTCTGATTTTAAGGCGGTCACAGTGCCCATCTCGCAGATAGCCCCTAACGTCGTCAAACAGCAAGTCACCCCTCTTCAGCAGCAGCAGGTTCGTTATGCTCTGCTATCTCCTGTACTGTACATCAGATGCAAGAGTTTTGTGTTTGACTTGTTTCTTAACAATGATGTATGCAAGTTTGGATCCACTATAGTACTCGTGTATATAATTATTCAGGCTGAGTCCACCATTCCACACACCTGTATGTGCATATTCAGGATGAGTCCACCATTCCACACACCTGTATGTGCATATTCAGGATGAGTCCATCATTCCACACACCTGCATGTGCATATTCAGGATGAGTCCACCATTCCACACACCTGTATGTGCATATTCAGGCTGAGTCCACCATTCCACACACCTGCATGTGCATATTCAGGATGAGTCAACCATTCCACACACCTGTATGTGCATATTCAGGCTAGACAACCATTCCACACACCTGCATGTGCATATTCAGGCTAGACAACCATTCCACACACGTATAATATGTACATATTCAGACTATTCCTATTCATATCCCTTCTCTTACTGTTGCTCAGAATACGCGATGTCTGAAATGAATAGAATGAGATGTAAACTGAAAGTGCTCAGAAAATAGGCTGTTGTTTGATGTTCTTTGCCTGTTGCATTGTATTGTGTTAGCTTATATCTTTTTTCCATGTTTGTTTATGTTTCAACAATAAATAGACAGCAGTGTATTGCAAAGGATACTTTCTGTGATATTGTATTTGTGGAGACTATTACAGGAGGAAGGAAGAGAGGAAGCACACATGCTGACATGTATGCATGCGTGCACACATTTTTGGGGGGGGTTTTGGTATTGTTCCTCAGCTAGAACTCTAAGGTTCACCAATAGTGAGATTTTGCGTATACGACCGTTTTTACCCACCATTAAGGTAGCCGCATTCCGACTTCAGGGATACCTGTGCATATGAATGTATATGTACACATATGCATAAACTTACACACACGCTTTACTCTGTTATTGTTTGGACCATTACCTCTTCACACCCTTAAGTTAATTGTCTTTATTGAAGGTCTTACATTCACCTAGAGTTTTCATCAAGTTATCAAGCTAAGGTTACTTGATTGTGCCAGAAAAAAACAAAACAAAAAACTGTCTTGTAGAGTCTTGAGGTCATTTTCTCTGGCTGTTGACTTCATATCAAAGTGTTTTTTCAACCAGCTTGAATCATGGAAGGGAATCATAGGTTTTGTATGTTCCTGAATAAACTTTGATAGTTTATGATTCAATCATTTTGATGGACATCTAGAGCTCTTCATTTTAGTCTTCCAGCAGGGTAGTCAGTGACAGAACTAAAAGCTAGTAACAGTACTGCACAACTATGTCAGGTTTGGGCCTATCAGGGTTGTGTCAGAGGGGATTCTCTGCAGTGACACAGTTAGACACACGTCAGAGGAGCTCCTGGTGTTGAAACAGTGTTTGCTTCTGTCACTGACATGCCATATGGAGAACCTGCCATGAGGCTGGCTGAATGCCTCAGAAAATCAAGTCAATGAGAAGTTCATCCAGACACAAACCAAACCTAACATTTCACTCCTTATTTCAAGCTGGTTGAAAGGCTTTTGGATAATAAAAGTATGGGTTATGAGAGTGTAAGACTGGACAGGGGAGTGTCTTTCTGTCATGATCTACACAGTTCCATGCTGGGTTCCAGATGAACACGCAGGCCACACTTGTGCAGCTGGAGCAGCTTCAGCAGCTTCAGTCCCAACTTCAGGCTCAGCAGGCTCAAGTGCAGGCTCATCAGGCTAACATACAGGCTCAGCAAGCTCGGGCTCAGCAGCCACAGCAATCTCACAAGCAAGCCCAGGTCCCCTTGCCCCCCCAGCTGAGCGGGCAGCCCCACGTGGTTCAGATCCATGCCCAGCCTCAGTCCCAGCCAGTCCTGTCCCACAGTGCGGGGCAGATGCCCTGTTCCACCAGTTTGCCAGGCCTGGTGCCCAGTGCTGGTCTGGCGGCCATGGTGCCCACGTCTGCTCAACAGCCACAGCTGTCAGTCACGGCCCTGCAGAGCATGGGCATGGGGCTGACCACCTCCACCACCACCACCACAGCCACCTCCAGCACTATCACACTGCCCTCCTACAGCGATGACCTGGTCAAGGCTCAGGCCAAGAAGATTGAGGAGCTGCAGCGCCAGTTGCAGGAGTCACAGATGAGGCTGCAACTGCATGTTCTGCAGCAACAGCAGCAACAGTTGTTGCTTCAGCAGCAACAGCAGCAGCAGCAACAACAGCAGCAGCAACAACAACAGTTGCAAGGACAGCCTCTGCTGCAGGTTCAAGTTCCTCAGGCATCACCACAAGCCTCGCCTCAGTCCTTACTGATGCAGGTGAGGACATTGAATTGACATTGATAGAAATGCTCCTTTTCCCATTTTGTTTGAATGCCTGTGATTGTGTGTGTGTTTTGTTTGTGTGTGTGTGTGTGTGTGTGTGTGTGTGTGTGTGTGTGTGTGTTAAGAGAGAGAAAGGTGTATCAGTATGTGTATGTTATACTTTCTTGTAAAAGTTTCATTTTCATTGTCCCCGACAGTCCTGTGTTCTTTTCCTCATTTCTCTTCTCGCTTACTATTTTTCTATGATGCAGTATAGGTACTACACCAGATGCATATGTTTTTACCATTGTCATGATAATTTTCCCACATTATCATATATTTTTGTTCTTCAATGGGCAGAGCTTTGGAGTTATGCTGAAAAAATGAAGATCTTGATTTATACACTGAGCTCAAATTTCTTGTCAGTTCCAAAGTTGATAAACTGATCATAACAACAAATTTTTGAAAAGAAACATTGGTGAAATAGATTAATGTCAATCAGCAGTTAGATTTGTGCTGTATGAAGCTGTGCAATGGCTGTGTGTTTGCAGCACCAGATGATGTCCCCAGGCAGTGGAATAGTAGCCCAGCCTCAGGTGTCGCCACAGTCCTGCCTGGATGGGTCCTCAGGCATGCAGCAGACCCAGCAACATTTCAGTCCTCAGCCTCAACCTCAACCTCAGCCTCAGCAGACCACCTCCCTCCCCTCCCTGAATACTGCCGGCGGTGATGTCAACACCATGCACATCAACCTGGCCGATCTGCCTCTGCCAGACTCCGATGACATGGAGCTGACATCTGCCGCCTCTGTCGCTACCACCACTGTCACACCCTCCCTCAACACCATCAATCTGGCCTCCCCCCTGAACTCCACGGCCATGGGGGGCAAACATGTCCAGATCCCTGCCAACCTGCTCCAGCAAGCTCAGCTGCACATCCAGAAGCCGCCACATCAGCAGCAGGGTCCACAGAGCGCTGTCAATTCCATGGTTGGGACTGGTGTGCCCAACAGTGTTGGTGGTCACAGTGTGCTGAACAGTTTGATGACGAAGCAGGGGGTGGATGGAGGAGATGGAAGCAAGGTGTCGGTCAGCCCTGTGTCCAGTACAAGCACTGTGGTCAGCAGCAGCGGTGTCGGTGCGCCCTTCAGCTTTCCTGTCTCTTTGCCCAAAATCACCACCTCCGTCAATGGGCTCAGCGCTGTCAGGTAGGCAAGACCAGCAGTCTGGTGTGTGTGTGTGTGTGTTTGTGTGTGTGTGTGTGTGTGTGTGTGTGTGTGTGTGTGTGTGTATGGTCAAAATCAGAGAAAAGTGTTTCTCGCTCTCACTGCATTTCCTTACTGGGTGGGGTGTATAGTGCCTGGTCTATAGTGCCTGGTCTTCTCCTGTGCTCGCAACTTTACAGGAGGTCTGCCCGCTGGCCTCAGCTGATGACACATTTCAACTTAGAGCAACTCATTTCATTGTACAGGTTGCATGCTGACATGTTTATGTTTCCGTAACACACTGAATATTGACATGATTTATGGGATCTTTAACGTGCATATTTGATCTTCTGCGTGTGTATATAATTATATACATGAAGAGAATTAAGGCACTGGAAGGTCTGCTCTTGAAGTTTACCTGGGAGATTGTAAAAATCCCCACCCTTAACTTACCGGACATTGCCGCTGAGATTTGAACCCACGACTTGTGGACCCACGGGATTGAACCACTTGGCTATAGCGTCCGACAGAAAAATGTTTAAGTTTTGATAGTGTGATGATCACTGGAAATAATGCTGATGATGCTTTGGAGGTCCAAGTAAGATTTGAAACTCCTTGACAGGGCTGTAGTCTACACTTCTTTTCAGGAACTGTATACACAGTCCCTGTCTTACAGCTCAGCCTATAGTAGACTTGATGCTTCGTTTGTAAAAGCCACAGAGGGCCTCCAAATGTGTGCCTTTCTCAGCACTCAAACTAAAAAAACCTAAGTGTGAGTTCACCACACTAATGGTCACAAGCTGGCTGGTCATGCTGTAAGGGAAACATGGCATATACATGTATACGTGTGCTTGTATGTGAACTTTAGCTCCTAATTCTTTACCAATTCTACACTTGTTTGGGCAAACTTTATAAGAGTTGCTGGTTGTACAAGATATTAATACTTTTTTTACTAGGGTATTTAATTAAAGAGAGAGAAAGAGTAAACAGTTTTTGTTTGTTTTCAGCCGGACAGCATCATTGCCAGCTGCAATAGAAAGTTTGTCGGGCCAGAAGCCTCAGATGTTGCAGTGCATGTCCAGCCCCTTCTTCCCCATGCCCCTGAAGGAGCCCCCCAGATACGACGAGGCTGTGCGCAGTAAACAACATCCGCCTGTTAGTCTTCAGGCCTTTTTTGTTGGCTTTTTTCTTCATTCTTGTGGAGCTTTTGTGTCTTTTTTGTTCTTCTTCTTTTGATTTTCCTTTTATTATCTTTTTGTTTTGTTTTGTTATGTTTTTGTGTCTCCTCTTTTCTTTTTTTCTTTTTTTGTGCTTTTTTTTTTTTTTTAAAGTTCTCATGCGGGTTTTGTGTCCTTTTTTCTGTTTTCCAGTTGCTGTTGGTGGTGGGTTTTGTTTGTTTGTTTTTTGTTGGTTTTTTTTTTGGGGGGGGGGGATTGTTTCTGTGCTTTTTATGTCTTTTTGTTTTAGTATTAAACAGTAAAGATGATGGTTTTACACATATGTAAACTGTTTGTTGCTATTGTTCCTCTTTTTTCATCTTGATGTATTTCTCTGAGTGTCTTGTGATTTTTGCATGTTTTTAGTCATGAATTTAACATATACATGATTGTCTGTGCACATAGCAGTTCCTCAGCATATATGAATTGGCAGTCAGGAGGATTGATATGGCTTATGTAGTAATCTGGTAATTATGTAGTAAATAGTATGATTGAATAGGAATTTGGTATAGTTGTTCCACATGGGGCTAGAGGCATAATTGCTTTTCAGTTTTATCAAATATTACCTTGTAGGATTTGAACAAAAGGTTTTTACTTCATGTGTCAAAGATGAAAATCGTATTCTGGCATTATAGCCTGGCTTGTGGGGAAAAATCTGGTCTGTGTCCTTGCTCATGCGATGCCAGTGTTCATCAGTATATTTTTAGAAGCTTATTTCTGATGAGCAACAAAGACAAAAGCTGGAGATACATCTTGAGCACAAAATGAGTAGATATCACTTTCTTTTAAAGAATGTAAGCATACAAGATCCTTCTTATCATTGTTAGGGTAGGTGGGGAGCACTGAGGAAACTCTGGATGCAATAAAGATCTTGGTCACAAAAATCAAGTAATCTGAGAGATAGGTTGGATAAGCATTGGAAATTTGACGTAGAGCTATGCAGGAAACCGTGTACATTCTTCTACACATGAGTGACCCAGGCATCCTTCACATCACAGAAGGCCATGGACAGAGGGCATGTTGTTAGCAGTGTTTACCACACAGCCCAGACGAAGAAGACCTTTCCCTGAAAGAGAAGCAAAGTTGGGCAAGAGCTCCGATGTCTTGAAGGTCCTGGAGGTAACAGCTGGTACTCATTCTTAAGGCAGAAACAGGAAATTATCTTTTTTGCACCGAGCTGTGTGCTGTTAAAAGGTGTGACTCATTGAGGATGTGCGCATGTTTCAGAAGGCAGTGGCTGGAGGCAGTGGTGGGGGCAACCTGAGCAGCAGCAGTCATCCAGGGGCCACAGCTTCCCCTTCCCCTTCCCCCAGTCTGCAGGAGCAGTCCAAGTGTCAGGCCATGGATGATGTGCTGGAGATCCTCATCAGGCATGGAGGTGGGAAATGGAACTGCCTGACAGTCTGAAGAATTCTCTGTGTGTGTGTGTGTGTGTGTGTGTGTGTGTGTGTGTGTGTGTGTGTGTGGGCAGGTAGATGGATATGTGTGTGTGTGGGTGTGTGTGGGTGTGTGTGGGTAGGTGGTGGATATGTGTGTGTAGATGTGAAAATGTGTGTCAATGTGAATAAGTGGGTAGATGTGAATGTATGGAAATAAGTGTTCTTGATGATTTTTATTGTAAATTTTAGAGAATAAGATTGAAAAGGATACATTTGGATTATGCAGTCCTTAGCATCAGTACCTCCTTGATGACATTGAGGATGAAAGTATTGGGGATGTTGTTTACTTGCTACTTGATATGATGGTGTCATTGCACACACTTCTTTTTTGTGTCTTGTGAACTCCAGATGAAGTTTAAGATCTTCATGTGTATATAGTGTTACTTAAATGCCAAAGTACCTTAATTTCTTGGCTATATGCTTCTTATATCAACTTTCACCCCAGTGGCTTCGAACATATTGCAGCACGTGTATGAATTTGTCTAGGTCTATTCTTTATAGGTCACAGGGGTTTTTTGGTGGTGGTGGGTTTTTTTGTTTGTTTGGTTTTTTTATATCTGGAGTGGAATAGAGCAACTGAGAATTTAAATCAAGGATTTACTACATGTACAGAGTTCATATTTGGGGGTTGGCAATGTTACATTGGTCACACAATAGCTGAATCTACTTTTCTGAGGTTGTCACTGACAGATGCCATACAGAAGTCCAACTGTAGGCAATCATCTGACTCTTCAAAACGGTATTCCGTGGTTAATAACTAGGGTGCTTAACAAAAGAAAATGATAAAATTTGGTGGAAGTGGCTTACATACTTAAGAGTTTTATGCCAAGAAATCATGATGACCCTTTGAGAGATGTGCTTGTGAAGTTGTTGACCCTCAAATGAGTCACCGTTGTCAGTATTTCATGGGGCCTCATCTCCAGTCTGGCTTGGGCCAGAGTTGAAACATTGATGAATGATGTGTGGACTTTGGACTGGGATTGAACTCCCCAGTCCCATCACCCAAGCTGGTGATGCTAACTTTTGAAGTACATATAAAAAATATGCCATGAAAAGATCAATAGTTTCAGTAATATTTCTGGATGATCTAGTTATTTTTGTTTGATCCTGTATTAAGTAGTAGTCATGCTGGTTGTATCTTTATAATCATTTTCATATAATCTTAAAGGTACAGTCTAACACACTCTGGGACTCAATCCAAAGTTTTGGTCTACTCCTTTCCAGACTTGCCCCCCAGTGCAGCCACAGAGCCTTTGCTGACCCCCAAGTCCTCGGAGGCAGAGCCTGTGCCTGGCATCTCTCTGAACAACGCAGTCCATCAACCAAGCAGCTTCACCATCACCTCTTGTCCAACCTCATTTCCTGTCACCACCTTCCCCTCCCTGTCCCCCCAGACCATGTATGAATCCATCTCCCCCATGCCAACCCTCACCTCACCAGACTCCCCGGCTGACCTGCTTGGTGGAGAGTCCTTACTGAGCAGCGTGTCAGGCCCTGGGAGCAGCGGTGGCTGTCAGGGCAGGGTGTTGGCAGAGAGCAGTCCCCCGGTGGTCCATGTGCTGCCCCCAGCCACAGAGCAGCAGCAGCAGCGCAGCATGAATCTGAGCAATGACCTGCTGGACCTGCAGGAGATGCTGTCCTCAGACCTGCACAACATGGAGTGGACTTCGGACGCTGGCTTCGAGGGTCTGGATTTAGGGGAGGCTAGCAAGCACATCCGCAGTGGTTCAGCCAGCAGCATGGGAGGGGGCGACAGTGGCATGGGCTCCTCCCTGGAGAACACCCTCAGCGTTCCAGCCACCCAAGCGGATCATGGCGCTAAGGGAAGTGTGAATGGTTCGGAACCGGACTTGACTTCGCTGGGGCTGAATGACGGGGGAGGGGATGGGGATGTGGGTGGGATAGGGATGCAGACGGACGTGTCGGAGTGGCTGGACGTGATCATGCCCCGTGCAGGCCTCACCCCCCTCAGCACCAACGCCCCGGTCTCTTTCTCCGCCGACCCTGTCCTCACTCCCAAATCCCAGCAGGAAGTGTTGGAACTGTTCAACTTTGAGGACAATGACTTCTCCGCCCCCTCAGATAATGGGGCAAGCTTGTCCTGGGTGATGGAGCCCAGCACCAGCTCTACCTAACTGTCTCTGTATAGATAGGCACACACACACACTGCTCTGTCCTGTCAAACAGTGTTTGGAGTCGGTACACTAAAATCCTGCCGTGTGTGTGTGTGTGTGTGTGTGTGTGTGTGTGTGTGTTTATGCAGCTGCAGCATGCATTGGTATGTAAAATATATGCATGATGAATTATACAACTCTCTTTTGTTATGTAAATGTTTTCTGGGCAGACTTGTCTCTCACAAAAGCAGTGTTATTACACACAGTGAAGCGTTTTGACATAGTTTCAGGTACAGTTGATAGAAACAAAAGTTTGGTGTGTTTTTTTTTAGCAGGCAATGTTTTGACAGAATATTTTTAAAAAGAGTGGATGCAAACCAGCGTTCATGGTGAAATCCTGTCCAGTTTTAAAGTTTGATGAAGGCTTAGGGTACAGAAGGCAATTTTATTCAGGTTGTCTTAACGGAACAGTCTAATGAGCTCACTTAAAGGAAGAATTTTTGCTATTTTTGTGTGTGTGTGTGTGTTTTTTTGGTGCTGCCTCATCTTCTGTGACGTTCTTGTCCAGCTGTTGCCATGCCTAGATTCATTATGTCGCATCCTCAGGGCCAGAAGTCCACAGGAAGCTTATCAGTATCAGGCTGCCAAGGCACCACCAGCCAGAGGGGCCCTGCACTGCTGCTGGGTCATGTTTGTGGTGTTCAGTGGTGCCTGTTCTGAGCTAACACATGCAAAACATTACCTACTAAGTCCCTTACTGACAACAGTAATAGCTTAATCGCAAAGCCAGACTGAATGAGATGCCACATGGGGTGGTGTCCACCACAGCATCCCTCCAACGACCTTCTCTGGTGGGCCTCCAACCACAAAACTCACTACAGATACAGAAGTGTATACCGAAACTGAGATCATCATGACACCAGAGCAACTGGGGCCACTGAATCAGAGAAATTTTCTTATATTGTATGAGGATCAATAGTGATGAGGATGATGTAATGATGCTGCTATGGAAGTGCATGTGTTTTGAGACTACTTGACAGGACTGTACTCTAAGCTAGCTTCCTAACTTGACATAATTATCCCAGTGCAAACTGGGCGGGCATGAGAGATACAGACACCTGCAGTGTTGGGCAGATAATTTTTGTCACACTCTCAAAATCACATCCGTAAAGTGGATGAAGCTCAACTGTGTGGTCCCAGTCTTCCCAATGAGCCCATAGCTGGCTGGGTAAGAAAATTTCTATGACTCTCATGGAATTTAAACCCTGGACCTTCCAGTCTGTAACCTAAGGCGCTGAGCACTTTGCCATGGCAGCTGGTTGAAGGAAAAATTTGTCTAATCTTCATTACTGATTGCTTTTAGTAGGCTCAAGCTACAGACAATCAAAGAAAAAGGTGTCCAATGATGACGTTTGATGAAATTGATTTGTATAGCCTGTTATTTTACAGAGCTCAAGACAAGTTTAAATTTGAGCAAAGTCTATTTAGGCTCAAACATTTTAAGATTTCTTTAGGCTCAAGCATGAGTTCAAAATGGATAAGGCTCAAGCATTAATGAAAGGGCAAGATATGTGTAGATCTATCTGTTTTCTGAATGGCTTAGCCTTTATCTATGAAGGTGGAGATAAATAATTTATAAGGTAGATGCAGTGGGAGTAGTAACCTGCATAATCTTATTTGTTGTTTTATCATGGTTTTTGTTTTAAAGAGTATTTTTCACACAAATGGAGTGGAGCCCAGATGGACTCAAAACGCTTGAAGTCGTGATATTGCCAAGAGTTTTCATTCACTGTGAGCGGCAACCCAAAATGAATTGTGTGTTTATAACTCCTCGGCATTGGCTGGTGGTCCTGAATACAGACATTGATGCAGGCAGAGAGGAAGAAAGGCACTACGTGGGCTACATGTCTCTGTTGTCTACATCCACCTGTTGTGAACAAACAACAGAATTGTTGGCGTCTTGTGTTTTAGCCCACCCTGAAGTTCGTGCCAGTTTGGGGTGTCGGGGCTGTGGGAAAGAAAACAAACCTGACTCGAGTGACAAACAAATAATAAGCAAAGATGTAAAAAAAAATGTACCAGCAAAAGCAATAGAGGTGGAGTTTTGATGTGTATAAATTTTGTGACATCGTGTGCATTATTTATTGTTGTTTCCCCAGTGTTAATTCAATACAGCGTGATGCTCCGGACCAAGTGCCTCTTGACTTCTGTCTGCCCTGCACAGCTGCTTGCTTGTGTTTGTGCCTGGCACTGCAGGAAGGATCCAAAGTGTGATGGTTGCGCGTGTGGTTTGGCTCTGTGCAATGGATCGAATGCCAATCATTGGGTTTTGTCATCACTTGTTTTTGTTTTTGTTTCGATTCTTTGGTGCTGATGGGAAGTAAAACCTGTGAGAAGTATGGAGGGGATTGTGAAAGAGCTGTGTTTGTTTTTGTTATAGATGATTACTGTGATTCTGGTAAAAAAAATATAGCTGCTGTTTCCTGTGTCAAATGCTCATGTGCGTTTGTCTGTGTCTGCCTGTCATCTGTCTCTCTCTCTCTCTCTCTCTCTCTCTCTCTCTCTCTCTCTCTCTCTCTCTCTCTCTCTGTCTCTCTCTCTCT
>JAUZNI010126535.1:0-12642 GCA_034780235.1 Concholepas concholepas | reverse complement strand
TGACACATGCACTGAACTATGAACATATCTCCTGTTGACACATGCACTGAACTATGAACATATCTCCTGTTGACACATGCACTGAACTATGAACATATCTCCTGTTGACACACGCACTGAACTATGAACATATCTCCTGTTGACACACGCACTAAACTATGAACATATGACCATATCTCCTGTTGACACATGCACTGAACTAATCTATGAACATCTCTACTGTTGACATATGAACATATCTCTTGTTGACACATGAACTGAAGTAATCTATGGTATGGTATGACATGGTATGGCATAACTTGGTATGGTACGGTATGACATGGTATCACAGGGTATGGTATGATCATGTCAGACCATATAATGTCATACCATACCCTGTCATATGTCATACTATACCCTGTCATACCACATCATACTATCTCATACCATACTCTGTAATACCATGTCATACCATACCATGTGATACCATGCCATATCCTGTCATACCATTACCTGTCATATCATGTCATACCATACCTTGTTTTACCCTGTCATACCATACCATACCATGTCAGACCATACCCTGTCATACTATGTCATACCATACCCTGTCATACCATGCCATGTCATACCATACCATACCATGTACATGTGTATGTGCGTGCCCCTTCTTTTTTGTGGGGCCTCCAACCACCTTTTCTTTTCCCCCTTCGTTTTTGTGGGGCCTCCAACCACCTTTTCTTTTCCCCATTCTTCTTTTTTGTGGGGCCTCCAACCACCTTTTCTTTTCCCCCTTCTTTTTTGTGGGGCCTCCATCCACCTTTTCTTTTCCCCATTCTTCTTTTTTGTGGGGCCTCCAACCACCTCTTTTTTCCCACTTTTTCTCTTGTTTTCATTTTCTGACATCCAAAATGCATGTGACCTACATAAACATTCATTCAAACAGCAAAAACAAAAGGCATCAAACAAAGTGATGTACCAAACAACAGGATTAAAAAAAGATGCAATAATTTAAAAAATCCACAAAAACTAATATAGCACTATTAAGGAGCATTCTGTCTTGAAGAGGCATGTACATCAGTAATGCAACTGTAGTGCTGGTTTTACAACAGAACCAAGAGTACTGCTTAAGATTACGTCATGGCTAAATATCTATGATAATCCATAACACCAGTGCACAGATTTGATCGTTCACACTCAGACACAGACACAGGCACCCACACACACACACGAATGCAAACTGAAAATCATACAGTACCTACTGCTTAGGTCATTGTCAATTTCAAATGCAAAATCAAACCAAGCATTTCCTGCTGCTTTGACATCTGTGTTGCAGTCAAATCTGCCATGGCATTTTCAGTCATAAGGCCACAGCATGGATTTGCTCGTAACACAATTCATTCTGTGCAACATAATATTGAGAGAATATCAAAAACAGCAACAAAATTTAAATAAAAAAGCAATAAAACAGAAATTCAGTCTGATCAAAACGACGAAAAAGCACTAGCTTTATGTAACTACTTTTCCATGTAAAACATCTTACACATAAGTGATAGATACTGTGATGCTACGTAACAAAATCATACAAACAAGTACTAGGCCTTTGGTGCTGGTTTCACAAATTACAAACGTCCAGTCCAGCCCATCTACAACAAAGGTTCAATGGAATACTGAACAGATTTCATGATTTAAATTACAATTTCAAAACTCACTATAAAGTGTCCAAATGGTGACATAAATACAAACACACACACACACATTTTTTTGGGGGGGTGGGGCATCCAACCTCCTATTTTTCCCCACATTATCTTTTTTTCTTCCTTTTTTGGGTGGGGCCTCCAACCACCTTTTCTTTTCCCCCGTTTTTTTCTTCTTTTTTTTCTCTTTCCTTTTCTTTTTTGGGCGGGGCCTCCAACCACCTTTTCTTTTCCCCCGTTTTTTTTCATCTTTTTTTTCTGTTTTTTTTCTGTCCCTTTTCTTTTTTGGATGGGGCCTCCAACCACCTTTTCTTTTCCCCATTTTTTTTCTTCTTTTTTTTCTGTCCTTTTTCTTTTTTGGGTGGGGCCTCCAACCACCTTTTCTTTTCCCTGTTTGTGTGTGTGTGTGTGTGTGTGTGTGTAAGTGTGTGTGTGTGTGTGTGTGCTTGGGGGAGGGGTCCTCCATCTTCCTGTTTTTTCCCCACATATATTTTGATTTTCTGATATCCAAACTTCATGTCACCTACATATATACTGATTAAGAAAAAAAGCAAACAAACAAAAGCAAAAAGACATCAAAGTGAGGTACCAAAGAAAAGGATGAAAACAAATACCTCCCCCCCAAAAAAAACAACACCACCAAATTCCTATACAAACTGAAGTAGCATCATTAAGAAAGGAGCATTCTCCCTTAAAGAGGCATGCACATCAGTACTGTAAATGTGCCGCTGGTTTTACAACAGAACCAAGAGTGTTGCTTAAAATATGTCATGGCTACATATCTATGATAATCTAAGATAACACCAGTGCACAGATTTGTTTACATCACAAACTATCTATCATGTACACACACATACACACACCTTGTTTACCATATTCTCACTGACCTGAACATGCATAGCCTATGACCTCAACACCCCTTCCTTAAATCCTCTTTACCCCTGACCCCTATACCAAAGGTACACATTGGCATAATCATCACTCTTGCTCTCTACCCGTGTTTCAACTGATATCAACATCTATCCAAATTTTCTTTTTCTGCAAATCATTTTTCTAAATAAGAATAAAGCCCCCCCTCCTCCTAAACACACACAATCTTCCCTCTTTCCCTCATTTGCATATACCTGAATAAATATCCTACTCCACATCTCCACAATATCCAATTTTCTCAAATTTCACCCCTTCCCCCAACCTCTCAACTGGTTCCAGAACAGTTAAGTTACCATAATGTCCATGTACCATTGCATCCATCTGCCAGTGTGTTTACATGCAGGATAATGGTCAGGGTTAGTGTAAAGAGTTAGTATCAGGTTATGGTTAGGATTAGTAGTTGGGACTGGGCCTGTCAGTCTGGATATGGACACAATGGTATGTGGACACAATGTTTTTTTGTTTTACACAAAAATTTCTATTCCCACCAAAAGCAGTTGGTATTTCTGACTTTAAATTTGTTTTACTCCAAGTTTGAGCCCAAACAGCAAAAAAGGCTTCAGGGCTTAAATGTTTTTATAAGGAAGGTGGCAGGATGGTTTAGACATTCACCTGCCTAACAAAGAAACCGTGAGATTCTGGCTTCAGTTCCCAGCCTTGCTCTTTCTTCCCAGTTTGATGAAAAAATTAAAATGAATGTCAAGTCTTTCAGAGGAGACTTCAACAAGTCAGACCCGTGCGCTTGCCAACTTGTGCACGTCAAAAGAACCCACTATAGTAAAAAATCGGAAAGAACAGGGAGATACTTTCTGACTGTCCTGGCAAAAAATTAGTAGGTTTAATTCTCAACTGTACCCCTGAAGTCAGAATGCAGCTACCTTAATGATGGGTGGAAAAAAGGTCACATATGCAAAATCTCACCATTGATGAACCCAAGAGCTCTAGCTGATGGATGAAACAGCAAAAAGTGTTTTCACAGAAATTATCAATAAAGAAAAAAGAAAAAAAAAAAGATTAATTCATAATTTCAAAGCAGTCAAATGGGATTATGCCTTATAATGTTTGAACGTTTGAATGAATTGTTTGCAGTTTGTAGTATAGTGTGTATGTGTGCACACGCGCATGTGTGTACGTGTGTGTAAGAGAGGGGGGAAGGGATGGAGGGAGAGCATGGTGGTGTAAGTGGCTTTTGGGGTGACTAGTGAAGTATAGTGTGTGTGTGTGTGTCTCTGTGTGTGTGCACGCATGCATGTTGTATGTGTTCATGTACATATCCACATGTATGCATGCTTTTGGGTGGATACACGCATGCCTGCTTGAGTATATGCAAGTGGATCGGTATCTGTTTGTAAAGATTTGAATGAATTGTGATAGAAGAGTGCTGGGCAGAAAGAAGGATAGTATCTGGAAACATGTCAACATGTTTGGGGAGCTATTATGGAAATTTTAAATGGCAATGTGTGTATTACATTGTGTAGTGCAGTCGAGAAACATTTTTCCATATGCAAGTGGGCAATAAAGATTGCATCTTGTATCCATATCTTATTCTTACACTCACCAAGTTTCATTCAATTTTTTTAAAACTTTTTCGGATGCATACAAATGGCTGGTTTCTGTGGTCTCGCAGATCTTAACATGCTTGGCATGGAGTTAAAATACATCCAATAACTTATGTGTGCGTGTGTACGCTTGTTGTGCTTCATCTTTGCTAGAAAACCTTTTTTTTAATTACGTCATTGGTCTAATCCACATCAGCCAGAAACTGGGACACTTTGCTTCCATGATCTGAGGTCCCTCCCCTCCAATGCCTTAGCAACTTTCAGGCGAGATCAAATCGTGAAACAATGTTGGGTGGTCTAAAAAAAAAAATTGAAAGAAAACGAATCAATAGGACATAGAATCTAGATCTTAAAAAAACAAAACAAAAAAAACAAACAAGGGTTTTCTGATTCAGTGATAAACGGAACTCGCTTTTAATTATATCGGATTTCGCAGGTTTATTTTCGGTGGGCTAAAGAACGTTCCAAGTCAGGTCGACGTTTTCCGCCAGTACTCAACTTCACACGCAAACGGTACTGACAAGGAAAATGGATCTCCAGCAGTGGTGAAATGCTAATTAGGCATAATATCAGTTAAGACTCATGTAGCCTACTTGGACTTGGAGCCGACTCTAACTGGTCTTATTTTCAAAATGTCCGTCTGTGTGCAGCGCCGCTACACAAGCATAAAAGCATAAAGCAAGCATAAAAGCAAGCATAAAATGCGTGTAAAACTCAAAACAATAAGAAACATGCATGTACAGATTGCAGCTTTGAAGCAACATTTATTATTTCCAACTGCTAAAACCTACCAATGTTTAATCTATCAGACTGTTTTCCCCAGCACCATCGGAGTGGCGATTTTCCTCATCCCAGAGATCTCGCTAGGCGGAGTAAGTCTAGGCCTACCTCATTGTATTTGCTGATCCCGCAGTATGTGACCAATCAGAAACAAGTTCTCAAAATCGAGGTAATTATCCACAAGGCTACTTTCGAATCAATGGAATAAATAAGCTCTATCAAATATCATGAATATCTATTTGAATCACTGTAGAATTTCCTTAATTACCTTTTGTATTCTTTTTCGTTCCCTTGTGTCGTTGTCGCACAGAGAAGCCAAAAGTCTAATATACACATTTTCCACACATATTCTCCTGTCACAGAATATTTTCGTGAGTATAGTTCACAATTACTACACTAACAGTAACAGTTATTGGCACACTAACAGTTGATTTAAAACATGTCACTTGCTCATTCTTTCCAACTGTTCACATAATTTATCTGTACAACCTCTCTTTCTCTCTCTCTCTGTTTTTTGGGGGGTTGGGTTTTTGCTTTTGTTTTTTATCCCTTCTTTTGGTTGTTGTTTGTTTGTTTTGAGCTTGCTTGTTTGTTTGTTTAGTTGTTTTTCTTTCCTTCTCCTCACATTTTCCCCCTATATGACAGCCACCATCATTTTTTGTCATTAAAATCAGTATTTTCCCTCTATATAACAGCCATCATCATTTTTTTTAATTATCAAAATCAGTAGTATTTGATTTTCATGATCATTTTTAATCTTCATTCTGGTGTGTTTAAAATAGTTGATTATTACTGTTCACACATTTTGTTCGTTTGTTTGCTTAAAATGTTGTTGTTTTTTAGAGCATGGTGTAAAGAAGCCCGGGAGCCCTGTGCTTACCCATTTATCCTCAATAAATTTTCGAGTTCAAGAGTTTGAGTTCTCTCTCTCTCTCTCTCTGGTAATAAGGAGACGAGACGAGACCAGACAGCTGACAGGACGCCTTTCACTTGCGCTGCGTGAAATACAACTAATTTACTGTCAATATGCCAGTTACTGGACTCGCAGCGACTGTCGTAAAGACCGTAACCGCCCTTCTGTCAGAAAACTCGGTCTCCAGTTGGAAAATTACTGGCCAGGGGGCTCCACAGTTTTTGTGTTGAGGTTCAAGCCAGCCAGAGAAATGTCAGCAAACATGGTGGACACTATGCTGAACCAACACACCTAAGTTCAGTACTACAGACGGAAGCCTCCCAGCCAAATACGGCGTGACCAGCAGAGAGCAAAGCAGCAGCAACAACAGCAACAACGACAGCAGCAACCACAGTTTGGACAGGTTAGAGAACAAGGCGATAGAACTCCTGATGTAAACAAACTGTGTCTGACACGCTGCCTAGCACACATGATGTTGTTGATCAACACGTTTCAACACCTGCACACCTGGACCAGAGTGACACTGACAGCGAGTGTGGTGCTGAAGAAGTCTATCAAACTGACCTTCTGCGTGAAGTAAACCTACAATCACCTCACATAGAACCTGATCCTCCAATAGACAGTGTGATCACCGGGTTTGAGGCAAGAGAGGTGAAAAACTATGTGGCAACACTGACTGATCGTTCTGTGCAGAATCGTCTGCGAAGAAAAGACGGAAACAAACTGTTCAGAAAAGTGGTGTAACACAGATCAGATGATGCTGATGTTCTGTGCGAATCTGATGACATTGTGCTAGAGTTTTCCTTTGATGTGCAGTCTGGGGGCTGGGTGTATTGGTACATCAAACAGGAAAAGAAAAAAATGTTACCTGAAGAATCTGTCAGACTCGCCAACTTGCGGAAAGGAAAGCCGATCCGTAACACGAAGTACGCAGAGACAGAAGCACGCGCCTTGCGACAGTTGCACGCTCTCCACGACATCATCTGTTTCTACCTTGGCTGAATGTGACCGGGATAGCCCCTGTAGAGCACAGTTTCAGTGACAGTTCGCTCTTTGAAATACCGTCGTATAACTTCATTAAAAATAATAAGGCATTGCCATTGCTGTGGTATCCATGTCAATTATAGATATGCGTCGAAGTAGGCTATATGTAATACCGGCGCGTGCTGTATGGCTTGTATCGCTTAACAGCTATGAAATTCAATTCAATTCAATTCAATTCTCTCTCTCTCTCGGCTTTCTCTCTCTCTCTCTTTGCCTGGCTGCCAGCAAGCTTTTTTAGTACAGTGACGTTTTCTTCTTGTCCACTGCATTCGTTTTCCGTGCCAGTTGAATTCCCAACGATGTGCACGTGCACATACGTGTGTGTGTATGTGTGTGTGTGTGTGTGTGTGTGCGTGCGTGCGTGCGTGCGTGCGTGCGTGCGTACGTGTGTGTGTTTATTGTCTATACTATTTTGTTTCGCGGACAATGGAATATGAACTCATGTGCTTTTTTACATCCAATTCCCATGTGCATGCGATTTTGTTAATTTTGAGATCCGTTTCCACTGGCACACAATGGCCTACTCTTCCGAAAAGCGGAACAGGTTTTAACGTGTGCACAAGATATCCTGCGTGTGTTCGCACACAGGGCCTCGGTTTATAGTCTCATCCAAAGGTAGGGTGGTGTGTGTGTGTGTGTGTGGTGTGTGTGTGTGTGTGTGTGACTACCGACCATACCCGTGTCACTTGGCTCTATAAACTGAACGGTTACAGCAATAACGCCTGTCTCGTATTTTGAAGAGATGTCATCTTCAAACGCAGTGAGTGACCTGGGAAAAAACTCCTTGAGGAGTCGCTGGGGCACTGATTTTTTCGGGTGGTGTGTCATGGGCCGGTTGCACCCGATGTGCGCACGCACACGCACGCGCGCACACACACAACACACACACACACACGCACCCACACACGCGC
Source organism: Concholepas concholepas (assembly GCA_034780235.1). Classification (NCBI taxonomy): domain Eukaryota; kingdom Metazoa; phylum Mollusca; class Gastropoda; order Neogastropoda; family Muricidae; genus Concholepas; species Concholepas concholepas. Next base: position 4,829 of record JAUZNI010126535.1, on the reverse strand, counting down.
GCGCGTGCGCACGCACGCACGCACGCACGCACACACACACACACACACACACACACACACACTCAGATGCAACTGCAGTTGTGGAGTTGATGACGTTGACATTCCTTACACACCTCCAGTGTCTCAGTCTAGCTCTTTGTAATTATTTTGTTCTGTGATGTTGCGCTTGCTGGCTTCATAAAGCAAAATGGACGTAATGGCTATTCCTATAAAGGTTATGATCACAGGGCTCAAATTTAGGTCCGGTATTATTTTCATTATACACAAACGATCTACTCTTATCCATAAAAACACAATGTTAAATGTTTGCTGATGACGTGTCTTACTGTATGTAGCTCTGATGTTCATCAAGTGTTTCATTCTATTCAAGAAAGTATTAAACAACTCGTAAAGTGGACACGCTTAAACCACATGTTCCTAGACTCCCTTCCCCCCCAAAAAAAAAACAACAACAAAAAACAACAAAAAACAAACACACAAAAGAACCAACAAAACAACAACTAAAGTTGTGATCATGACCACCAGACAAAAACGTCAAAACATTAGTCAAATACTGCCAAGTCTTTTTATTTCTGGTGAAGAAATTGAAGAGGTTACAAGTCATAAAGTTCTAGGATAACCTATTGGTCGAAACTTGTGTGTACTCATATTGCTGCAAAACTGTGTCGGTTCAGAAAAATTGGATATTTCTTACATCTACCGGCTAGACAACAGTTCTTTCGTTCGTATATTCAGTGCAGTCTAGATTATACCTGTACCCTTAGGGATTTAGCAAGCAAAAACATTTTTAGACCGTTGTTTAGTATTTATAAAAGATCAAATAAAATAATCATTAATAAATCTGCCTCTTTGACAAGACTATAAACAACCAGGCACCCATTTCTTTTAAGGCCAAACTCTTATACAATAAAGCACTCATAAGACACTTCATGGCAATGATCCTTCTTCTCTTACAAATATGTTTACATCTAATGACTTCTGGCATTTACATCGAGAAAACCTTCCCTTCACAACAATTGCTCTATGTAATTCTAGCCTAGTCTATTCTGGGGGCTGGTTATGGAATCACCTTCCAGAACACCTAAAACCTGAACTCAATCTAAATTCAGAACAGGAATTCATGATTATTGAATAACTGTCCCAGCCTTAGCACCACTGTATCAACCAAGCTCTGAATATTTGCTGTTTTTAAAGAAAGATTAGTTCTAAAGCTTATCGTTGTCTGTGCTTACCTGTATGTTGATTTGTATATGTCTAATGTGTTTGTCCTTTTATCTTTCCCTGAACTGAGTCTTGCTTGTTTTGTTCTGTCTTCTTTTTTTTTTTTTTAATTGTAGGGTGTATCATTCGTGTTTTTTGCGGTGTTTTTCATGCATTTGATATCTTTGTTATGATTTGCATGGGGGTTTTGATACTTTTTCCCCCTTTCTCTGAGAGCTAGATGTAAAAAATCAGTTTGTGCTTACTCTGTAATCCTCTATAAATAAAATTCTTTCGTTCTCTCTCTCTCTCACACACACACACACACACACTTTCTCTACCACCCCCACAAACACGTGGCCCCTCCCCCAGTCACACACACGCTTCGGGTTTTTTGTTTGTTTGTTGTTTTGTTGTTTTTTGTGTGTATTTTTTTGGGGGGTAGGCCTATATTGTATTTCAGTTCAACAATTTTCTGATCGCCAGTTTTTGTTCATGTATTTCTCATGTTTCATATTATTACATAATTATAATAACCATTCACATACATGCATGCTATTTGTTTTCAACTCTACCTACAAACTCACTGTTAACTTTTCATCCCTTTTCCCTCTACCTCTCCTGTCTAATTCCACTGTTTTGTGGAAAGACGTTAAAACGAACACACACACACACACACACACACTTACAGTTTGGCTGGGACAGCAAATCAGGTTTTTCAATAAACAAACAGCTGAAGCATTCTGCAACACCCGAAGTCTGTGGCAGTGACGTAGCACTGTCTTTCTGCTTTGCCTCAGACATTGTAGAAACAATCAGGTCATCCACGTGACAATGCACAAAGCCATTTCTGCCTGACGCTGGCCTGGGGACGCCTGGAAACCTATTGGTTGGATCCCATTGGGCCTGGGCACAGTGTCTACTGCTTCCCTGACTGCCGAAAAACTACACAGCCTCTTCGTAGTCAACACCAGGCCAAACTTGAATAAAAGATAAACTAGATAAATAAACGTTTGGAACTTCATTTCAATGACTTAAGTTTAATTCAAGTCGTCGTGATATTTAACTGCTAGAATGACAGAGACGCTTGCTGTCCTCAGGTTCCATCAGTAGTTTGTTTCTTGATCTGCAGCCATTTTGAAGACAACAATATGGCGACTAGCAAAATTAAAACTAAATTCTATGTTGAAGATGATTCCGTAGGGTTTTATTATACTTATATCTAAATGCTTATATCTTACTGGCAATATATTCACTCCCGCCTGTGGAGAGCTATTACAGCTTGCAAATAAAATCAATAGAAGCGTTTATTTTGCAGCCAGGAAGGGAGCATTGTAAGCGTTGGCTGGTGGACTCTGGTTGATACAGAAATGATGTAGAAATAATATTGTATTTAATCATGGAAGAGACGCGAGTAATGTATGAAGCTTTTGCTGTGTCCTATACATGACATTATTAAAACTCTGTCTTCGAAACGATTCATTCTTTAACGTGTGTGTGTGTGTGTGTGTATACTCCAGTTTCTGCTAATTGGTGAGTAGATGTTTTGATAATGTTACACCCATTAAACATGCCAAACAGTGGTTTTCTTGGAATATTACACATGCAACTCTGCTCTCTAGCACTATTAGCACTGTGTTCATCTCAACTTTCTAACATCATTATGGAGAAAGACCAGAGTTTCACATCCCTGCACAGGTGCAGCTCGCTGAAAGAAAACGTTAGTTATGCAGGGGCTGTTTGGGCTTTTTTCTATACATTTGGCTGTGTATCACATATAAAGATTCTGCGGTTGATTGATTCAAAGTTCAAAGATTGATGAGGTTAGTAACTACGACCACTATTCCGCACATTATTCGAATGATTACAAGATTTACAGAAATGTTACTCGCATATACTGAGCTTTCATGTACGTCGAGTGGCGACATTTGCAGCCCAGATGAGGAAAACGGGGTATCACATCCAATCATGTTATATATAGCCCCGCCGACCACAGAGGCCATATCGGGGCTGGGGGTATCACATTCAATTTCAATGTGGTGGTGGTGGTGGAAAGGGACCAAATGATTGTGAAACTTCCGGGGACAGGTTATAATTCAACACTGAAAACTGACCTGGAATTTGAACACTGATTACGTTAGGCCTAATAGCGACATAGGTGGAATAGCCTACCTCCCAATCCAAAGACGGTGTTTAGTTTTCATGGTTTGGAAGTCTATTAAGACTATTATGATCAACAGAGTGTTGCGTAACTTTCACAGCGAAGATACGGCCGGGGCGGAGAGGTCAGATTGAGCGGCATGGGAACAGCAGGAAAGGAACACCATAGAAGATGGAGCAGCAAAAACTAATGATGAAATCAAATAAACAAAAGCCTTCCAGAATTAAATTGTAGGTCTAAGTGTGTTGGTTTTCACTTAATGATCTCAAGATGTCTATCACGAAAATACATGATTTCACAGTCATTTCACAGTAATTTTGCACAATACAACGATTTGATAGGCTAGGCAAGGCCTAGGCCCGCTGAGCGCCTATCTCTTAACAGCAAGAAAACGAAACTCAGAACATTGCGTCAACAAATTTTTACGTCACACTACAGTCACATCAAAGTTTGTGGATTCTGCCTCTAGAACGTTAAATACAATAACTATTTTCCAAAGTCTGGAGTAAAATCTGAATTTTGTGTTTGATCTCATCGTTCAGTAAAAAGAAAGAGTTTGTTTTACCTTCAAATACTAAGTTTTTGCAAAATATGTTTTGGGATCCAAAGAAAAATAAGATTTTCTTGAAACTGGAAAATAGAGTTACTGTGTGTTTCAAGTTGTAATTTTTGTAGGCTGATCAAATGCAAATCTCGAAAAGTTCTCCCGTCTCTATCAAAATTCATAAGATTTGTCGGTATTTGTTCAAATTTCATGTGTTCTCGTTCACAAAAGAAAATTGTATATTTTGAAAAAAATCAATGAACTTTTAAAAAAAAATGTCTCGAGTCTTTATTGGTCATTTATCCTTTTGCAATTGCTGTTCCTTCCATGATGAAATTTTACTTTTCGGTTCCTGGTAGTACTGATAAAATTTTGGGGGTGTATTGCTGTTAGGTTTATTCTGTTGAATTCGTTTGTAATCCTCCATACCCCAAGAAGGGTGAAAGGAATTAAATCTTGAAATCTTAAATAACCTTGATTTACTTTCTGTTTCATGGAGCAGTTCATACGTATCAGGTAGTGAGTGGCTTCTGTGGTACTTGTTCATACGTACGTCACGTTTCTCAAGGGTAGCTCCTGTAGAACTCCCACATGAAACAATGACGCAAGGGACATCAGAAAAGTGATAGTGGGGGAAAAATTCCATTTCTTTTCTCGTCCGCTCTTAAAAGTAAATCTCAAAGGAAGAAGTCATTTGTTAGGCCTGTACAAAATGCCCGAGTAAGGCCTAGTCTGACAGGTGATTAGGCAGACGCTTTTCGCCGCTCAAAAACAACAAAACTTTGCAAACAATGTCTTGGCAGCTGGCAATGTACACTGCAGGTTGTCACTTGTGACTGCATCTTATAAGCTGTCAGCAGCTTTACGTAGTGCCAGTCTCCATTAACAGCACTTTCAAAGTTTTCCAGTAAGTTGTTTTTTTCC
>JAUZNI010125426.1:0-12653 GCA_034780235.1 Concholepas concholepas | reverse complement strand
TTGTCTAAGATAACTGTTAAGTGGATAGACGTTAAAACGAAGACACACACATGCAGGTGCAACACACATGCAGGTGCATGCACACATACACACGCTTGCCCTCGTATGCGCAGGCAGGTGTGTGCGCGCACGCATGCACGCACACAGGCAGGGAGGGATGGATGGATGCATTGAAAATGAGCACAGACCATATGCAGGCTCGCATATCACTGCATGAATGTAAATGTCTAGACTTACAAGTTAACATAATCTCGAAGAATGCAATTTGTGTGTGCACTTCACCCCAGTAGTAATAAGGAAAATCTCCAGCTGTGGAATAATGTACAGGTGAGGAGCCCTGGTCCTTTGGGTATGGTGGAACTGGCAAGTTTTCCACCAACTGTCGTTTCTCTGACTACGGCCAGCGGTTTGGGGCTGGAGATGTCATTGGTGCCATGCTGGATTTGGAGTCACGTCCTGCATCAATCTCTTTCATGAAGAATGGCACATGGTTTGGTGTGGCGATTCCTCTGCATGGATTCCCCGTGGGCAGCAAAGACATGGCCCTCTACCCACATGTTCTCCTGAAAAACTGCAAGTAGGTAGCTGGGGTGTCATGGGGAATGATGAGAAATTGAGTAAATCTAGAATGAATGAAAATAGCACACAACTGTCCAGATTTTATGTTTGTTGACTTTTACTGTGTTCTGTGTGACCTCCCTTCTGTCTTTTGTTTATTTGTTTGTTTTAAAAATTTGTGTAGAATTCAGAGTTTGATTGTTGATCATTTGTCTTCGTATATATGTATAAACAAAAACAACCGGAAAAAAAAAGGAAAACGAAAAATAAAAGCTGTAGGATCATGAAGCCTGTGTTTTGTGAAATAAGATTTGTCATGCAAGCAGAGAAAGGTTATTATTATTCTTAACTTCTGTCAAGCCCATGTCATAACTTTTCAACCCTCTGGAATCAGGGAGTGAAACCAAGTCATCCCTCTTAGGGTGTTATTTGAATATTTGTTGTTTTGTGAACGGACAATAGTTGAATGACTTTGACAAATGGCTTCGTTTTCCATGGTGGGAGGTTTATGAAAGCCATTTTGCCGTGAGGTGCTGATCAGACTTCAATATGATAGCTACTGCAAAGAAATTCCTGAATGCGTTCAGGAAGAGGAGGACTTTGAAATGAAACATAGTACCTGTCAAAGTTATTTGATAATGTATGAAATACATTCAGAAAGGCAGAAAAAACAGTGAGGTATGTCCAGAAACAGCAAAAACATTCAAGTAAAGGCTGGTGGGTAAACAGTCACACACGCAAAATCTGGGTGAACTTTGGAGCTCTAGCCGAGGAAAGGGAAAAATGAAGTCCTTGTTATGATGATTTTTTAGTTCCTTGATCTTGCTTGCTGAGAAGACTAAGATGGAATTGACAGCTGGTGAGAATGACCAAAGGGGTCTTCAAAGAGAGAGCTAAGGTTATCCCTATTGAAATATACATAAAATAAAAGATTATCCCTTGGCTGCAAACAAAGTTATCTAGTCTTTGAAGGGTCGTACTTGTGATGGTCTATGTTATTTTATTGACACCTATGCATTATTGTTATTTTTCAGGGTGAAGGTGAATTTTGGTCAGATGGATGCCTGGTTTCCACCTCCTCAAGGATTTGCCTACATTGGACAGTTGCCTGTGTCTGAGAGAGTTCGGGGCATGAAAAGTCCAGAACGGAAAGCTGATTGTGAGGTTAGTTTTCCTTCCAAATTGTTTCAGCTGCCAACCATTACATGTCCAGTGGAATTTGTTTTGCTTGATCGCGCTTCTTTCTACTTTATTTCATACATATGATTAAGTCTACTTTATGTGTTCCTTCATACAGTTCATACAGATGTATTTGTTCTCTGTGGTCTTAAAACATTCTCACTTAATCAGAACCCATAACTTCAACTTTGTCACCATCATGGCAGAGTGCAAATGATGTTAACTGAGTCTGAAATCAAAGAAAGGGTAGAACATGTTTTGTAGTCTATCGTTAATTTGAATTGAAAAATATGCATGCAGTACCCAGTCACTGGTCGGTATTTATTATGCCTAGTGTGCAGTTTGTGCAGTCTAATCATTGTAGGAACTTCACGCCGTGTGTTTGATCAGTTTTTATTATGCTGCATACTTATTTTATTATTTGATGAGATAGACGCTATTGCCAAGTAGTTAAGACCATTCGACTTGAATCACATGGGTCCATGAAGTCATGGGTTCAAATCTTGGCCGTGTGGTGAATTAAGGGTGGGGACTTCAACAATCTCCCAGGTCATCCTTCGTGTATATATGTATATACACATGCAGAAGATCAAATATGCATGTAAAAGATCCTGTAATTCATGTCAGCGTTCATTGGGTTATGGAAACATGAACATACCCAGCATACATCCCTGAAGTCAGAATGCGGCTAACTTCCTGGTGGGCAAAAATGGTGCAAATGCTAAATCTCACCATTAGTGAACCATAGAGCTCTAGCCGAGCAAGAACTTTACAGTGCACTCATGCATTTTGAGGCAGAAAGTTGGAAGTTATATGGCACCTCAGTGAAAGAGTGAATTTGCCAAATGCTTTTAATCAGTGCATTTTTAGCTGTTTATAAAGTTTCTCAAATAGCAGTCAACAATGTTTGCAGATGATCATGATTGTTGGCTTACCTGGAGTTGGAAAGACAACATGGGGAATCAACATGCAGAAAAATCACCCAGAAAAACGCTACAACATCATCGGCACAGACACCCTTATTGACAAGATGCGTGTGATGGGTCTTCCTCGAAAACGCAACTACCATGGTCGCTGGGAAGTGCTGATTGAGAAAGCATCAAAGTGTCTGAATAAACTTTTTGAAGTTGGTGAGTACTTCCTGTCTTGCTTATTTTCTTCCTTTCTTGTTCAGTCACCTGTCTTTTTCTCTCTCTCTCTCTTTTTTTTTAAAGCAAGCTTTACCTTGATTTTTTAATCCCTTTTTCTTCCCACTGTCTGTGACGAGTCATCTATACTTTGTCATTCTGGAGTTTGTAAGTACTGAGATTGTGTCCTTTTGTTAGGTAGCAGTATTGGTCACTGATATGGCCTCCATTTATTTTTACCTCTTTGAACTACATTTAGTCTTTTTGAATGTTTTTTGTAGTTTATCATAGCTACAAAAAATGGATGACTTTACATCAAGTTTGATCGGAGTTATGAAGAACGCTGCAGGTTAGTTAACAGCACTAACCTATTGTGTTTGTTTTTTTATGTGGTTTTTTTGTTTGTTTGGTTTATGATTGATACATGTACGATGTGATTTGTTTTTTAGTAGACTGATAACATTTGACATGGTTTATTCTTAAGTTAGTGTAGTCCCAGCCCTTATAAAACCTTGGCACTCAATTGGGCTTTGAACAACAGCAGACTGATGAGTACAGAATATAGTCTCTGTCGTTACTTTGCAAGTGATGGGGCCTTTCCTTCTCTGTCTTTTGTTCATTATTGTTCTAGAGGCTTTCAGGTTAAAAAAAAAAAAGTGGTACATACCCTTAATTTGCCTCTTTTTTTTTTTGTGAGATACTTTGTGTGTGTGTGTGTGTGTGTGCGTGCGTGGGTGTGTATGTGTGTGCAAGTATATTTAATTACAGTATCATATGGCTTTTGTTTAATAACTTTTCTATTATGAACAAAAATGGTGATGCATGTTTTCAGCAAGCAGACGAAAGAGAAACTACATATTGGACCAGACCAATGTGTATGCATCGGCTCGTCGAAGGAAGATGAAAAACTTCAAAGGCTTCTTCAGGGTTGCTGGTGTCCTACAGCCTGAAGACCCTGAGATGGAGCGTAGATCTCGCAAGAGAACTGTGGAAGATGGTAAGAAATCTTTTTTTAACTTTTGTGTTGCTCTGTGTGTATGTGTCAAGTAAGACAGTTCTAGTTCAGCTTTTCTTGATGCACACTTTTACATAGTTTGTCAGAGAGGTTGTGGATATTAATTTGTCTGATTTGATTTCACATTCTTTAATTAGTTTTAAACTTTACTTTTACAGGTGAATTGCAATGTTTATTTTGTCCATAAATTTACAAGGTTTTCAAATGTGATTATTATTCTTAGGTGGTATGTTTTCATCTTTCTTAAATTATATATGTAGTGTGTGTGTATATATATATATATATATATATATATATATATGTATATATAAGTGCGCGCGTTACATAGGCTGGGATTAAATCACACAAGCTTTTGATTTAGTCTGTATAAAACACCTTGCAAGTTGTTGAAAACATTCTGTATTTCTCAGTCTGAGAGTGCTTTATACAGCTTACTTTACAAGGGAAAGGGCCTCTGTCAAATGCTTGTAATATTGATCTGATATATAACCTGTATAATGCAATGACTAAAATGTCAGAAAGATTAAATGTCACTATTTTACCGATTTAGCAGAATAAAGGTTAATGGATAGGCAACACTCTTCTTGCTTAGATGCAGCTTGTCAGCCCTATTTTATGGTCTTTCACAGTCAATTTGCAATAGTTAACAGTGCTTCAAGATTTTAAAGATTATCATGGGTGTGGTGAAAGCGGTTTTATGCAGGTTTGTTCTGTGGCTGGCATTTGCATTATGTGCAGTCATATACAGAGACGTTTGAACTTTCAGGCATTTTGCTGTAGTGGCAAGCTGTCTCTGAACTCATTATTGAAAACCTTTATCATGGTATCTGAGAAGGAACATAATTCACAGAACTGTGACTGCACAGAAACCTATTGGATGGGGGAAGAGCTAAAATTTTAAGTATTTAGTAAGGAAAGAGTATGAATCTAGATCATTGAAGGGAACAAGTCTTGAAGATTAGGTCACATAAATGGACATTTATTCATACTCTTGTTGTTTGTCTGTATTCTGTCTCATTGATGCAGAAAGAAGATGTTATGGCTCTTCATTGAAATGTCTTTGTTGACAGCATTCATTATCCAAGTATGCATATTTACAGGAGCTTGAAATGGGTAATGTTGTATTTTCCATAAAAAGAAAACATTCTATTTAGAAAAAAAGTAAGAGTTGCTTTATTGGTAATTTATTGCTTATACTGCTTGTAACAAATATGTTTGCTGTTTTTATTTGCGCATGTACATCTACTTGAATGGGAGTGTGTTCTCTTTTTTTTTTCTTGTTTTGAGTGAATGAGTATGGTGAGTGAATTTTCTTTTGTCTTTTTTAAAAAAAACTTTCATTTTATGATCCTGTCGTCTGTGTGATTTTGATTTTTCTTGTTTTAGGTGTGGTAATGGTTCTCAAAGCTTTAATTGAAATAGCAGTAGTATATTATTCTAATAGGTGAATAGACTTGGCAGGATTTGTGAATGCTGTCAAAATGTCCTCTGTGTTGATGAATTGTAATTAACATTTCTGATTCTACTTAATCAGAATGGTTTGCCTGAAGTATTCCTTGAAGTTTGGTAAGAATGACCTAAAAGAATGTAAGTCATTAGAATATTTTCTTTATAGTCATGACATGTGTGTACATATATCTATACACATTTGTGTATGTATGCAATTCTATGTCAGTGTGTGTATTTGTGTGCAATGCATGTTTTCTGTCAGACACATCTGCTGTAATGTAGAAAGGATTCTTTCTGCCACTGACATGACTCTTTCTTCAACAGTGTTTCAGATTTGGTATTTTCGTATACATATTCCTGATTTTAACAAACCAGATCACTTGTTTTCAGCTTTCACCTTTCCAGCTTTGCCACACCAAATTATTTTTGAAAACTACCAAAACCTCATACCTAGCTCTGGCTAGCAGTGTTCTGTTTTTGCCATTGTGTGTAGTGGTGTTTGTTTTCTTCAACTAATATGTGTTTATTCAGAGGTCAAGAGTGTGGAGTGAGTGAGTGAGTGTGTGTGTGTTGTGTGTACGCGTGCACATGCATGAACATGTATGAAAAAGGCAATATGGTAGAAATGGCAATAAACACTTTTTCAGTAAAAACTTTAACAAATTGCATTTATTTATTTTTTAACAAGTGGGATTGCCAATTTTGCCGGACACAGGGTCAGTTTTAGTCAACAATATGGCCATACTCAGCTGTTAGGAGCATGCATGTTCTACTGTCTACTAAATACTAAAGAAATCCCTATCATTTATAATGTGCTGCTGTCTGCATCTACTGTAAATAGTTGGGAAACAAATGTCTGCATATGTGGATCAGCACAACTTCAAGCATGTATGGTGCACTGCTGAATGGTGGCACAGGAAACTAAGAGGCATAATTCGCTTTCTGAGCACACACTTTAGGAAAATACTTGCATTAAAATGTTCTCTTTTCTTTGTGTTTGGCTTTTGTTTTTGAAACTGATTGATATATGGTGTAGATTTGAAGTAAGCGCTTAATGTTTCCACTGGCAGAAATCAAATGTGCAACAGTTTTCTCTTAGAATATTGAGCCCTTGGACAGAATGACTGAATGGACTTTGATTTACTAGTGTGACAGTTTCTGGACCTTTTTCTACTTGATGTTTTGGTGATTCTATGACTTTGGTACTAACTTCTTCTTGTCAAAAATCTTGGTTCAGTTAACACAAAAGGATAAGACTGACAGCACTGGATGAGTTAAAGCACAAGCTGGTCTGCACTCCAGTTGATCTGTAAGACATGAGAAATCTCCACAGTGATGCTTAAAATGAAATAGAGTACTCCAACCCTTTTTTAAATTGTGTTCTTTGGAGAAGTTTTCTTTTTATTTCATTCTTTTTTATTTTTTGTTGTGTTTTTTTGGCCTGATTTGTTTTTGTGTTGTTTGCCCATTTGTTTTTATTTCTATTTCTTTCATTTCAGATTGTTGCCTTCTTGTTTCTATTCTTTTTGCAGGTTTTTATTTTTTTAATTTTTCTATGACTTTTTAGATTGTCATTATATATCTTTCATTTTAGTACTTGGCAAACCTTGATAATCTTCCTCAGGTGTTAATAATGCAACTCTTCAAAACCATCTGCTGCGCATAACTGTTTCCACTCCCACCATCCACCCCCTCTGATGTTAGTGTATAGTTGATGTATATAAACATCTAACACACAACTAACATTTTGACCTCTTCCATTTTTTGATCACTCTTCTGTTCCAGGGGTATTTCTGTGCACTTGTTTACTTGTGTTTGGTGTCCTTCTTCTGAGTTACATTGTAGAACAGGGCAATATGATGATGTATTTAGCATTTGCCCAGAAATATCCAGCTCCCCCCATCTCATACCCTCAAAGTTTCTGCCACTTGTTTTAATTAGTTTTGTATTTAGTACTTACCATTTTATGATGAAATAGAGAAGTTGATGATCTCCATTAATCTGAACTGTTCATTTTTCAGATGTTCCAAGAAAATTTCAATATTACTTGACTGAACACTGGAAAAATATCCTTGCCATTCTTGCAGTCTGTATTTATGAAGACTGACATCAAGTAAAATCTTTTATCTTTCATACGTCTAAAAATGCATATTTGGTGTCAAGTTATGCCACTCGTATCCTTTTCTTCTTGGCATTTTGCTGAATGGTTCAGACCAATAATTAAGTAGCAGAATTGTGGAAAAATTAAAAGATAGTCATCCCTGTTACATGTGCACTGAGTGATGGTGCCTCCTCTTTTGTCTGAATTTTGTGGAAAAAATTAAGATGTTATTGTGCTTTTATTTGTCTTTATGAAACAAAATCAAGCGATGAAATGAAAAACCAAACAAAAAAAAAGAACTATAAAGGACAGCTGTTAGTTTCCCCCACTTTCAGCTACTCTCAGCTGCTATCTATTCCATCCCATCCCTCCCAGTTCAGCTGGGGCCAGCTGGTGCTAATTATAGCAGGAACGAACTGCACTTAGAAAACTGTTAGGGTGAAGAATAAGGTGCATGGGGGCAAAAGGAAGGGGCGCACTAATTTTAGCACTGGCCCTGGACCCTTGACTGAGTCCGGTTGGATATGCGCGCTGTGCTTGCGTTGACTGGCTATTTGGTGTGATTTATTCATAATTTGTCATGTTACATTGGTTAGTACAACTGGGGTGAGTAAGTGTGATGTATGTAGTGGCTGCTGATTTAATCAGTTTAAATGATGCAAAAGACAAAAAAGAAGATAATGACCAGTGGGCTGAGGAGCATGGTATATGGATATATATTGATTTGTTTCTGTTTGTGCATTGAGATTTCTACATGTATGAAACAGTAGTACCGTTTTTCAGCTCTGGGTGGCCATACGCCACGTGCTGTTAAAGACGACAGAAAAGACTGGACTTTACACATCAGGGAAAGCAGACATTGTTGATAATAAATTGCACAACACTTGTACCATCCACGCTGCACTCAATTCATCATCATTATCTTCATCTTCCTCTTCTTTGTTTGACATCATGTAGTCTGTAGTATGTAGTTGTCTAGTGGTAGTGGTATGGCTGAAAAAAACACAACAAAAGTGGGTGGAAAGGAGCGCAAAAGAACTATAGTGATCCTGAAACCAGGAGTGAATATTTTGATCAGCTTTAAGCTATATTTTCTCTTTTCTCTTTGTTATAACAATTAGAGTATGCTCCATTTGCATTTTCTTTGGTTTCCCCCTGATAGAAATCCTTTAATTTGAAAAAGTCACATCCTTCACCCAAAAAATCTTGGAGACTTCTTTTGAAATATTGGGAATGGTTGCCTAGAATTTGCACTTCTATATATATTTCCTGTTATGCTTGCATCTTGTCGCCCAATTTACAAGTGTGAATGATACAAGTGGTAACTTGGATGTGAATTCTTTGAATGATGGCTTTTAAAAAAAAAAAAAATTTTACAAGCACAAGATGCTATGCTGTGTCCATAGTAGACTTTTATGTGGTTTTTTTTTGGTTTGTTTTAAAGAAGAAAGCTTTGTATAAATCATCTGCTTGTTTTCTTTCAGAAAATCAAACAGGAACTGTTTGAGATCATTCATGGTTGACTTTGGGTATGATTCAACTTTAGTGTGGAAAAGCTGTTTCCTTGAATCGCTGCAGAAAAGTATCATCAGTCACTGAATGTATTTCTTTGCCATCGGTTATTATTTCTTTGTTATTTCTCTTTCTTGTCTGTTTGAATATACTTTCTTTAGTGAGACTGTTTACTATCTGTTGATGGTGGGATTCTATTTTAGTTCTGTTTCTTTTGGTCATGTATATGCTTTCAGATTGAATTATTACAGTTGGAGAGAGGGGGGCTTTCTTCAACAGACATTTGGCAGTGACCACAGATTATCTTTGCCTGTCCAGATTTCATGCTTGACTCTTCTTCTTTTTCAGCAAAGACTATTTTTGCGTCAGAGAGTAACTGCGTCAGTGTTGAGCTAATCAAAAATTCTTTTTGTTTACAGATTGGGCTGAGCACCAAAGTATTTGTTTGATGAAAAAAAGAAGAAGAAAGCTTTAGTACTTAATTGATTTGCATGCAGCAGCTTTTATGGCATTTAGAAGGAGCTTTGCATTGTGTATCCATGTTATATATGTCATGTACTCTTCACTGCACTGTGCCTGGCTACAGGCAAGGTTGTTCCGGAGTCAGCGGTGCTGGAAATGAAGGCCAACTTCTCCATACCTGATGAGAGAGACAACCTGTTTGATCGCATTGACTTCATTGAATTACCCAGGGAGAAAGTAGTTCCCCTGATGGAGCAGTAAGTAGCCTGATAAGCAGTCTCTAAAGAACGCTGACATGGCTAGGGTGTCTTTAGAGACTGACTGACATTACTACTATTGATTGATTGACTTGTCTTTAGTTAAGAAATATGTGATAGACTGATTGACTGACCACAATGTAATGAGGATGTGTAATGATCAGCCTCCCAAGTGTATGTATTTGAGTGACCTGTGTTTACCATCAAGTGAATGCCCTCTGCCTTTAACCTATTCAGATGGCATTCTACGGCAAAAGCGTTTATGGCCCACCATGTCTTTTTTGTGTGTGTTTTTTTATAGATTTAAATGAATAGGGATTGTAAACCTTTTATTTCCCTTTGTAAACCTTATATCTACCATATCAGGCGTCCGTGTAGAGGTTGTGTGCTTGTCCTAGTGCTGTGATATATCTGTATGATAATACTGCTATTTTATACTTTAAGCCGCACAAAGATGTGTTGCAACTCAAAAATGTATTCCAACACAAAGTCGCATGGTTGAGGGAAAAAAGTATCTTGGTTTCAATGTAAAAAATATCTTATTTGCAATCTTTGGACAGAAAGTGGGAAAAGTATGTTTTTGATTAAGATTGAGTTATCAGATCAACTTTCACCCCTGTGGGGATGTCAGTATAAATAGCATTCTCTTTTATCTGGAAATTTGGTGCTAAAAATTTTTCCTTTCTGTTGCTCCTTTTGTTTCTGCCTTTTCCCTTACCTCTCTATCCCCACTCTCACTTAACATATTTTCTACCTACCCATCCCATTCTCCTGCCTTTTTTCAAGCAAATCTGAATTTTTTTCTTATGAACTTTTTCATGTTCAAAATGTTGGAGAAATTGTAACTGGTTACCTGCACTTGTTTTCCTCTCCCACTGTTTTCTGAATAATGGAAGTTCTCTTGAGCTGCCCTGAAGTCGGAATGTGTTGACCGAGGCCAGCGGGCAGACCTCCTGCAGGGTTACAAGTGCAGGAGAAAACCAGGCACTACGCATTCCACCCAATATGAGGGAACTCAGAAGAAGAAGATCAACTTTCTTTCAGTCAAAGATAACATGACCAGTGTGTGTCATCTTAGTTGATGTTTTTGTCTTGGGTAATAGCTAATCAGACTTTTGCATAAGTAAATTGTTCTAAATCTCCTTGTGACTGCAGCCATGTGTGCACGTACACACACACACACACACACAGAATGGAAAAGTTGTATCGCAGCTGATTAGTCTGCAGCTCTGGATTAGCAAGAAATTGTGAACTTCTCTTCATTTGGAAAAAAAATTGAAGTTGAGAAAAGGGCGCTTTTGGGTCAGCTCCACTTTCCCCTTAATAAAGAGTCCTTTTTTTGTTGTTGTAAGAATCACCTTAGGAATACCATGAGAAGGGTGCGTGATGTGTTGTTTGCTGTGAGTGAGAGTATTTGGAAATCCTTTCAGACACATTGGTAGTGGCCTTGCCTGACGTGATTTGTTTAATCAAGTCCATGGGGACTATAGGAGCATCGCCAGTGGGAAAGCATCATCAACAACAATAACAAAAAAAAAGGAAAAAGTGCATCAGTGTCTCATGAAAAAACCCCATCATCTTCTGATCAGTGCTACCACCACTCTGGACTGACACTGCCTGTGTTCCTTGCCCAGCCTTGTCTTCTCCCTGTTGCTCTAACTTGCTTTCATTGTTTCTTAAACATCACCTGATGAGCTAAAATCTCTGCTTTCCTGTCTGAGGTCATCATCAAGACCCAAACTGTGTAGCTTTGTCATGTTTCCATCTACTTTTTAAAATGCCATCTGAAATTCGCCCAGTATTTACCGTCCTGGGATGAAATTTGAGCTGCTTTCCCTTGAAAGAGTGCATTGCTGTTGTACATTACCATCATTTTGCTTTTTTGTGTGTGGTTTTGCGCAATAAGTTTGTCTTTGAACTTTGATTTTTCTACTGAATTTTACTGAGGAGAACATGCTTGTTATATACTTTAATGCTGTAATGTCCATTGCATGCAGGATCATAATATATCACATCTTTTAAGACCAGTATCCAGATCACCACGTAAAGTTAAGTAGGGATTCAAAGTACAATTTATAACTCCCTTAGTACCAAACTACTTCAGTGCCATTTGGACACATCTGCAAGGAAAGTTAGTATCACAAAAATAGTTTGAGGTGTCGGCACAGAACAGTAGTTTCATTGTGCATATGAGGCAGGTCATCGAACATAAGCACCATAACCCTTTATTGCTGCCCACTTTGAGAACGTTTTAAAGGTCATATACTACAAACATGCTACTACATAGCCTAGTGATTTATGCAGCAGTGTAATGGCAGAATGAGTGAGTTAACCTACGGTTACCTCTTCATGGGACAAAACATGATTTGAAAACTACTATTTCATTGGCATTAAGATAATGGTTTACAGCACTTTAGTCTGAAAGATTCATTAAACTGTACCATTTCTGGGATAAGGCGACTGAGGGAAAAGGAGACACAGTAGAAGTGTCAGATTCTTTTTGGTATTATCTACTAAGTATTGTCTATATTGTACTAAGCACAGTTTCTCCTGATCCCTATTTTCTGTGTGTGAGTGTTCGCATGTTGATCTCTTTCCCAGTGCCCTCACCAGCATTTTTTTTATTTTATTCTGCTGTAGAAGGATTTCATCTTCTGTCTTTATTTCGATTTTTGTGTGTGTGCCTGTTGGTCTCTGCTAAATACAGTGTGTTAGAAGGTACCTGTTTCCTATGTTGTTAAAATCAATGTCAAATGGTCTGAACACTCAAGATATGGCTTGATGGTTTGCTGACAAACATGATGAGTGAATGAAGGTGGTCTCAATCTATCCTCACTGTCAGTGATTAGTTTACAGACTGTCTGTCTTCTCATTAGTCAGCCTACCTCTTTATGCAACATTCTGTACATAGTTATTGAAGGCAAAAAATGTTTGCAAGGTGGAGCCCCCTTTCCACCTTAAAAAAAACAACCTAACCAACTGGTTATAATATC
>JAUZNI010124319.1:0-12658 GCA_034780235.1 Concholepas concholepas | reverse complement strand
TGCGTTCGCACACGGGGCCTCGGTTTATAGTCTCATCCGAAGGACTTTGACATTCAGTTCGATTTTTTCGTCAAACTAGGAAGAAAGGGCGAGGCTGGGAATCGAACCCAGAACCTCACGGTTGACTTGTTGGCAGGCGAACGTCTTAACCATCCTGCCACCCTCCTTCTTTCTCCAGTGTAGGAATCGTCTCTGTGTGTGTGTGCAGGTGCGGCAGGGGTTGACCAGCCTGTCCCAGCGTATCCTGGGCCCCAACACGGTGGCGCAGGCCGCTCTGCCCGACATCTTCAACAACATTCCCCAGGACTTCTTCACCAGCACTCTGCGCTACATACAGGTGAGGTACACCGCCACACTGTGCCACTCTGCTTCTCCTTTGTCTTTCTCGTTCTCGCAGTTCTCCTTGTCTCTCTGTTCTCCTTGTCTGTCTGTTCTCCTTGTCTGTCTGTTCTCCTTGTCTGTCTGTTCTCCTTGTCTGTCTGTTCCCTGTGTCTCTCTGCTCTCAGCTTCTTGCCTACTGCTTCTTGACTGCAGAAAACTTGGAATCCTCTCAGACACAAACCGTCATGAAAAGGAAAGTTGCGGACAAGAATTGAAAAAACAAACTGTACAACTAAAGAACTCACTGATTAGAATGTTGCACTTTTTTCTTCTTTTTTTTAACAGGTCACACACAGTAGTCTTACATGGATGTGTCACAATGTATAATTTGTGTGTGTATGTGTGTGTGTGTGTTTGTGTTTGTGTGTGTGTGTGTGTGTGTTTGTGTGTGTGTGTGTGTGTGTGTGTGTGTGCGCGCGCGTGTTGTGTGTGTGTGTGTGTGTGTGTGTGTGTGTGTGTGTGTGTGTGTGTTTGTTTGCTGACAGAAAAACGCGGAGCGGTTCTATGAGCGGTTCTGCAAAATCCCTGGTCTGAAGCCTGTGATGCCTCAGGGTGCCATGTACATGATGGTAAGCTGCTGTTCATCCTCTCTGTCTGCTTCACCTCCACCTTGTGTATAGCCACACCGACCTCGAAGGCCGTTTCAGGGCTGTGTCTCCTTCAATTTGAAAAAAAAAGCTCACATCAATTACCCAAATCAATAATACTAATTCCCTCAAATATCCAACACTGTCAACCTGAAACCCCCCCTACCAAACCTACATTAAACACATTTTCTAAGAAAGGTGGCAGGACGGTTTAGACGTTCACCTGCTTAACAAGTAAACTGTGAGGTTCTGCGTTCCATTCCGAGCCTTGCCCTTTTTTCCCAGTTTGACTGGAAAATCGAACTTTAAAATCGGAAAAAAGGAAAATCTGCCCTTTAACGTGCACATTTGATCTTCTGCATGTGTATATAAAATGGAATCAAAGCACTGGCAGGTCTGCACTTTAAGTTGACCGGGGAGATCGTAAAAATCCCCATCCTTAATTCAGCAGATGCCACGGAGATTCGACCCACAACTTCATGGACCTATGGGATTGAAGTCGAACGGTCTCGGACCATTCGGCTTTCGCGTCCGTCATGCATGTGTATGTATGCATGTGTGTGTTTGGTGCACTTTGAGCGAAGTGTCAGGGGTATTGTGCTATAGGCCTGCAAAAAGTGGTGATCATGATGTGTGATGTGGTGTGGTGTGTGTGGCAGGTGGGGATCAGCAAGGCCAACTTCCCTGAGTTCCAGTCTGATGTGCAGTTCACGGAGAGCATGGTGACTGAACAGAGCGTCTTCTGTCTGCCGGCTTCAGTAAGCACTTTGTCCCTTGTTGCAGTCAATGGGCATTTTGTTGGCCACATTGTTATTGAAATAGGTCGGTTTTTGTGTCTGCTGTGTTCTTTAAAAGTTGACATCCCCCGTGGGGTCGCTGGGGGGTTCTTTCGGTACAAACAGCATCCCCATTTTCTGGAAATTCTGTGCTAGAAATTTCCCCTCTCTTGTCACTCCCTTTGTTTCTGCCCTTTCCCTTACCTCTCTATCCCCCCCCCCTCTCTCTCTCTCTCTTGCTTATTTTCTGTCTACGAGCCCATTCTCCTACCTTTTTTTCTCAAGCAAATCTGAAGTCTTTTCTTATGAACCTTTTGAAGAGCTGGCCTGAAGTCGAAATGTGTCGGCTGAGGCCAGCGGGCAGACCTCCCGCAGAGAGTTTCAAGCGCAGGAGAGGACCAGGCACTACACACACTGCCCAAAGGCAAAGACCAGGCACTACACACACTACCCAAAGGCAAAGACCAGGCACTACACACACTACCCAAAGGCAAAGACCAGGCACTACACACACTACCCAAAGGAATGCAGGAGAAGAAACAAACTTGACCATTTTTGTCACGTGTGTCCTTTAAAACCTGTCATACATCCCCAAAGCGGCTACTTTCACGGTGGGCAAAAACGGTCGCATACGCAAAAATCTCACCATTGGTGAACCTTGGAGCGAAAAAAACAAGTATATTATGGTATTCTTTCTTTCTTTCTTTCTTTCTTTCTTTCTTTTCGTTCTTCGGGCTAGAGCTCCAAGGTTTACCAATGGTAAGATTTTTGCGTACGCGACCGTCCCCCTCCCCCCCTCCTACCATTTAGGTAGCCGCATTCCGAGTTCAGGGATGTCCTATTCTCAAAGATGGTTGTTGTTTGTGCAGTGTTTCCAGTACCCCAGCTTTTTCCGCGTGGTGCTGACGGTGCCTGCAGAGAAGGTGGACGAAGCCTGTGACCGCATTGAGCAGTTCTGCCGTGACCACTACCGGGGGTCAGGCAGCCAGGACACGGCCCTGGCCAACGGGGTGTGAGGGCTGAGCCAGGGGTGACCGCTTCAGATGGCTGCTATGGACCGTTGTCAGCTTCCAGTGGGAGCATTCCAGACGCTGGGGTGATGTTCTGGCATTCAGAGTGGAATGCTTTGCCATGGGTAGTTTTGTTGTGTTTTTTTCGATGGGGAGCATTTCAGAGGCTGGATGATTGTCTAGCATTCGGACCTTTTTCGGTAGAATGCTTTGCCATAGTTTTTTTTTCTTTGTTTAATTAAATACTTCCATTTTGAGTCACAGAGCTGCATTCATAAGAATGTTCGCTTTTTGTTTTCATGGACACGAGTTCAAGTTAGTGGTGATTGTAAATAGAAATATTAACAGGTACACCCACACACACAAGTAGAACTAGACAGGAAAAGATTCCCTGAAGTCGGAATGTGGCTACCTTGATGGTGGGTAAAAACTGTCACATACACAAAATCTCACCATTGGTGAACCTCAGAGTTCTGGCCGAGGAACGAAAAAAGAAAAAGAATGATAAAAATCCTTCAAGTGACTGTTTTTCAACAGGTTTTTAGATATGCCAAATACTGTGTGGGTGCGACTTATACAACGTTTTTTAAAGACAAAAACTGTTTTAGTCCCTAGATACCACAAATACTAGGTGAGTGTGGCTCATACAAAAGTGTTTTAGATGTAAAGAGCTATTCCTATCAATTTGTGACATTGGAGATGAATCTAAAAATGGATATGGAAATCCCCAAAATGTAACGGCCGTTGGCTCTGACAGCTAACTTCCTGACTGCTCTCTGTACATGATTCCTGTAGTCTTCCATACACCTGCATCAGTTTATGCCCATATAACAAAGTCTATAACTATATTTAACTGGTGAAATCCAATTGTTGGTAATCGCTCATATGTGTCAACTGAGTTTTTGTTTGAAGCTTTTGTCTTTCATTGATAAATCTTTTTATGTCTGAAGTTTACAAGTATCACTGTGATGTTATAGAACAGATTTTTATCCAGTCTTCTAAGCACAAAAAAATGGATGTCATCTTTTAAAAAAATATTTTTAAAATAGTTTTTATTACCACTGAGACTCTACAAGTAGGCAGTTGATGATTCTTCTTCTTCGTCGACGTCGTCGAACGCTCAGACAGCAGCTATTGTCTGTCATGTGAACGAAAATGCGCTGCGCTGCCGTGAGACACCTGACAAGTCAGGCCCAGCGCATCCAAATTCGGTGTGATTGTTGATTGAAAATGCTACATTGAGATTACCTATCAGAAATTGTGAGTTTTTTTCAATGTTGATACTAAAGCTTCAGTGTCCTCTATAGAGAAGCCACCACCAGAACCAACAGTGGTCGTTCATGCATCTGACATACAATTCAGAAGGGATAGAGATTAAAATCCCACTTTGCCCACAGAAATTTATCTGCAAATTTCAACTTTTTGCACTTGAAACTTAAGGTATCTAATCTGATTTTACACAGAGAAAAATAATGATTATTAAACTTGTAAAAATAAAAATGTTGAGAATTTTTTTTATCTGGACTTTTTATTCTGGCTTTACATGTGGTGATAGAATTTCTTGGAAGTGTCAGAACTGCTGACAACAGGCAAGGTACTGTGGTGGTGTAAACAATGTATTCATTTGTTCAAAAAGTGTGAATTCCGAAGTCATGCACTCACACACACACACACACACACGCGCACGCACGCACACACACATATTCCGTTATCCTCGAAATAAAATAATTCTTTTTTTAAGTTACACACACACACACACACACACACGCGCGCGCGCGCACACACACACACACACACACACACACACGTACTCTGTACAAGCTTAAAGGATTGTATTTAACATATATTTTACTCTTTTTTTCTTTAAACTCTCCATTTTGTGAAAAAAGACATTTTGTTATATATCTTTCTTCTTTCATCCTTGAGTGTGTCACGAACAGCTACAGCAGAGGGGAGGAAACTTGGCCAGTTTTCCAAAGCTGTTTCACCATGCTTGTATAAGTCGTTCTCGTGATTCATGTGAGGTGGTCACATTATCTCGACAATCCATCCATGGAATGGGGTATGGCGCTGAGAAATCCAATGATTCAACGTGAAGAAGAATGGGTGAAACAATGGCCAACACAGCTGTGCTGGTGTATTTGTCAGTGTCTTGTCATACTGAACTTTAACTCTCTTTCTGTCTGCATATGAAATCCTGGCTGTTGCAGAAAATCCATGTGGTAGCATATACAAGACAAAAAAAGAAGAAGAAGAAAAACCCAGTTGCAAGATATTCAGTCTTGGATCAGGCCTTTTGTCTTTGAATTCCTTTCCCGGTAAGGTAGAAAGTTCTGTTGTGATGTTAATGTGTACAGATTGTTTTAAGCCAGAATGGAATAGAGGAGCAGATAGAATCCCGCATGACGATTGCACAAAGTTTCGTTTTAAATGAATAAAACACCCATTTTATTTGTGTTTGTAATTTCTGCTTTTAGACTTCATAATAAAATCATTACATGAATATTTGTTTTTCTTTGGCTGTTGTTAAGATAGGAAGAAAAAAAATCTGCTAGTATTATCCGACTATTATCATTTTTATGGAGTGAGTGTTGCAGTATTTTGCAGCAGCTGTGATGAGCTCAAAGCTTGACCACGTCTTTCAGTACTGAACACGTAGTGACAAAGGGTAGCGGGTGTGATATGACTGGTTTCTCTGTTGCTTGGTCTTTCTCTACAGTGTTGCTTGCTGTGTGTTGACTTGTTGCATGGTTTTTCAGCTGATGATCATGGTATAAAGCTGGGCCTTGCTCGTGAATATTGGAAAGAGATATTTGTCTTGAAGCCTGTTTTAACACATGTGACATCCCCCCCCCCCCTCCCTTCTGTAATTGTTACAATTTTTTTTTTTGGCTGATCATTTTTACTTAAGACTTAGTGGGTGATCAATACAGTTGACAAAAAAGGCAGTGATAAATTTCATTCCATAACTTTTTCTTTTAGATAAAGATCGGTGCTTCAGTTGTTCCTTTGATGGATGCTATAGCCGAATGGTTAAGACTGTTCAACTTCAATCCCATGGGTCCGTGAGGTTGTGGGTTTGAATCTTGGCGGCGCCTGGTGAATTAAGGGTGGGGATTTTTATGATCTCCCAGGTCAACTTCTGGTGCAGACCTGCCAGTGCCTTAATTCCCTTCGTGTATATACACATGCAGAAGATCAAATATGCACATTAAAGATCCCGTGATTCATGTCACCATTCAGTGGGTTATGGAAACACTAACATACCCAGCATGCATCCCTGAAGTTGGAATGTGGCTACCTTCATGGTGGGCAAAAACGGTCGCTTACACAAAATCTCACCATTGGTGAACCTCGGATCTCTAGGGGAGAAAGAGAAAACAAAATGTTCCTTAGTTTTATATGTAACGATTTGATGATAGTTCATTTTGTTTGAACTGTCTACCTCAACACGAAAGACAATCCAATAGACTGAGAGGACTGCGCTGCTGCACCAGTCTCTTTCATTGGGATTTTTCGGCTAATTATTATCCTTTCTTGTTGTTTTTGCGTATTTGTATTCATGATATCAAGTTTCTTGTTATGACAGCTTTTTGTCCACTGCTACACCCTCCCTGCACAAAATTATAGGGTATTCAGTGAGCTAGGCCTAAAGCATGTTCATTTTACGAGGGGATTGGGTTTTTTGGTTAATTCTGAAAAATATTGGAAATTTGTGTCTTTATTCATATAGCTGTTTTACATGTAACCATTGTAAAAAAAAAAAAATTAATCTTAAACTACATGATGATCTGTTGATTTTTTTTAAAAATCTGTGGTTTGCTGAATTTCGTCATGTACATAATAAACCTGCTACACACTTGATATTCAGCGTGGCCATTTCTATATTTGACATACTCATATTTGGTGAACTTATTTGTATATTCTAATTTGGCGTGTTCTTTGAATGTTGGGTGTGCTCATTTTCACATTTAAGAAGGAAGGTGGCAGGACAGTTAAGATGTTCACCTGCCTAACAAGTAAACTGTGCAGTTCTGGCCCTTTCTTTCCAGTTGGACCATTTCGAGCAGGTAGGAACGGACAACAATTTTGTTTTTAATAATGCATGCACACATGTGTCATGCTTAAACACCATCCCTGAAGTCGGAATGCAGCTATCTAGTACCTTAATGGTGGGTAAAAACAGTCACATACGCAAAATGTCACCATTGAGGAACCTCAGAGCTCATAGCCAAGGAGAAAAAAAAACCTACCACAAGCCATAGATTGTCCTCTGCTCCTTTTAGTGTTGTGAGTTTGTTTGTACATGGGCTCAGGTTTAAAACAAAAATTTAATATTCATCTTTCATAGACTGATAGAGCAGAGGACAATCTGTGGCTTGTGGTTAAGTGCCCTTTCTTTTGTAAGCTTAGTCACCACCTCTCTCCACTTCCCCTTCCAGTCATACACACATACACAACGCATAGTCATACACTCTTAAATTTCATTGGAAGTCAATGATCTTCTTTATACAATTTGTTTTATTTTCCAACATTTCTTTCATTCCAACAGGTCCTCTTTCCAATATACATGAATGCCCATATGTTATACACAGCAGTATTCTGGCCATACTAAATCTACAGGTCCTCTTTCCAATATACATGAATGTCCATATGTCATACACAACAGTATTATGGCCATACTGAATCCTGATAGAGAGAAAAGAAACAACAAAAAAACCAACTACATACAGACAAAAACAGACACTACCACCAAACTTCCAAAAACAGCAACCAACATTTGTGACACACAGCTTCTTCAACTTTACAATTCATAAAGTTGCAATATATCAATATTCATGAAGTTGAAATATCAATATTCATGAAGTTTGCAATGTCAATATTCATGGAGTTGCAGTTTTCTTGATTTTAAAACAAGTCTTAACATAACATTAAAAAAGCTACTTTGCGAAACAAAGACAAGACAATACGAAACAAAGATCCTCAAAGTTAAGAAGTGAACAAATGTCAATGGAGGAGACAAAGCCAGCTTCCGGGGGGGGGGAGGAAGCTTTTTAAATATAATTTATTCTTGAAGGTTCTTAGGCTATGCAAGAAAAACAACCAAATTTTGTATCCCATGTCTGAAGGGAGACAAAACCCACAAGGGCCACAGCAGCACTGTGCGATTTGACACACCATCAGAAAATACCTGGACCTATCCTTCTCATGAGCTGTAACGTTCACCATAATATATTTATACCATGATTTTTCCTTTGCATGCTTTAAATAACAAAAGGGAAAGAGAAAAAAAAATCATACACATGGATGGCACTTTATGCAAAAACGAGGGGGAGGGTGGCCCCATGACAGCCTGACATTGCTAAGCTCCCTGTGGACTTCTGGCCCTGATGTTCCACACCACAAGACTGGGCATGGCTGGGGCACTGAGATTGTTTAAAACAAGCGGCATGGGAAACAGCAGGACTGTGTCACAACACATGAGGTAGTGCAAACCAAAAAACCAAAAAGATCAAAGCATTCATTTTTTTCAACTACAAAAACAATTTTTAAAAAATGTATACCCAAAATATTTTTTTCTCTGTGTCCCATTTGGGCAGCTCTTTCTGGGGAGAGCACTCCACCACAGAAGCAGATCTCCCCGTTAAAAAAGAAAATCCTGTCTGCATGTGTGGGAGAAGTGTACTACGCACATGCAGAATATGAGAGGACGTGATGCAGCAAACTACTACTTTTCTGGAGGAAAAAAACTCCCACCACTTAAACATTTTCATAAAGCAGCACCAAGTCCCCCCCCCCCGAAAAGAAAAAAAAAGGTCAAGATTTTGATTTTCAACAGACAGAATTTTTGTTAAATTGTTTGCACCAATGACAGAACTGATTACACACTTCATATCCAATCTATTTTCTAAGTTGTTTACGGTGATTTTCTCACCTGGACAAAAATAGGTTTCTTTAATTAAACCTGCTTTGTACTCTGCCCAGATAACAAATCTAATCTGATTCATTGGGTTTTTCCCAGCAAGACGCACGTCGTATATATATGTCTGACATTAAAAACAAACTAGGAAAAACCCACTTTTTTATGCTGCCCACTCAAAACAGAATTTTAAGCAGCCATGTGTGTGTGTGTGTGTGTGTATACGTGTATGCATTCATATCTAATAGACATTGAAACAAGCTATAACCCTACACCATATGTGTATGTTAGTGTGTGTGTACATGCATACGTAATAAGACACTGAAACAAGCTGTAACACCAAACAGATAATAACTCTGTAGAATTTATGGGTGTGAGCTGGAGCAAAATGTTTCTCTGTGTTCTCCATCCAAGACTGGTGTTCTGTCATTCTCAATATTGCTACATGTCCAACCTAATTCTTGGTAAAGGTGTTCCCATAACCTACGCGGTTGTTGGGGAGCAAGATGTTAGAGACCTCAGCTTCTCCAGGGGCCAGCATTTTGAGGGCGGCACCAATCTCCTCTCCCTCCCTGCTTTACCTTCCCTGTCCCTAAAGAGGGCAGGTACCCATTTACAGCTGGGTGAACTGGGGGACTGTGCCCCCAAGGGGCCAAGGTGTACGAACAGTCACCCATCCACTTGATAACCACGCTCAATGCTGCTTAACCTTAGCTTGGGAAGAGTGAGTGCTCTGACCACTGAGCTATCCCGTCCCAGATGACTGTACTAACTAAGATGGCTGGATAGTGTTGTAGCTTGTTTCAATGTCTAATAGGTATGCATGTACACACACCTAATTCTACAAACCAACAAAATGCAGTTTCATCAATAGCCAGGGGCTTTTCTCACAGCATGAATATTCTCCTTTCTTCAGAGGCAGCAAACACATTCACAATCCACACCGGTCAGCCAGATGTGTGGAGACGCTATGATGATGAAGCCATCATGGAAGGAAGGAAGACACAAAGATAAAAGCCCCTTTCATTCCTCTATAGATCAGATACCAATGTCCAACAGCATTCATTCTTCAACTCCAGTTTATTTTCCCTTCCTGAATCCTCCGCCTTTGCCCTTTTTCTTGCTGCCCCCTTTCTGTTCCTCAGCCTGCACACAATACAATCAATCCACCAGTTAACTGACAATTCAGTCCATCAGATAATTCAGTCCATCCCAGTTAACTGACAATTCAGTCCATCCCAGTTAACTGACAATTCAGTCCACCCCAGTTAACTGACAATTCAGTCCATCAGATAATTCAGCCCATCCCAGTTAACTGACAATTCAGTCCACCCCAGATAACTGACAATTCAGTCCATCAGATAATTCAGCCCATCCCAGTTAACTGACAATTCAGTCCATCAGATAATTCAGCCCATCCCAGTGAACTGACAATTCAGCCCATCAGATAATTCAGCCTATCCCAGTCAACTGACAATTCAGTCCATCAGATAATTCAGTCCATCAGATAATTCAGTCTATCCCAGTTGACTGACAATTCAGTCCATCAGATAATTCAGTCCATCAGATAATTCAGTCCATCAGACAATTCAGTCCATTCACGTCAATAGTACAACAAATATACTATGAGAGAAAAGAATCAAACATAGAAACAAGAAACCAACGATGGGTTGTTGACATGTATCCAACAAACTGCCAGAAAACAGATCTTTCGTGAAATGAAGAAGCCATCACACTGTATACCTGAACATATGTCTTGTATACATGATTTCTACTTGTCCATACATAAGTGATGCATTAGTGCACTGTTATGTTCTGTGGATAATCTTTTATCTTTGTCACTGACATTACTTTATCTTTAAATGCCCTGCTTTTTCCTTGCTATGTGACTTTCTCTGTTTCCCCCAAAATAATTTATAAAGTATTCGTACAAATGTGAACACTTTACCTTCTCAAAAACCTAACAAATTCATATTCATAAAAATATGCCTTTTACTACAATCCTAAGAGTGAGCCTTTGCTTAGATGGTCACAGGTTCAAATCCCATAAGGGTTGCAAGCCATTATTGCATAAGCATAGCTGCCAACCTTTGAAAATCCAAAAACAAAATTTGGAAAAGGGTGGGGTTTGGGAGGGGGTCTTATGATAACAATAATGAATAATTATAGAACAGAAACACACTCAGCATGCATCCCCGAAGTCGGAATGTGGCTACCTTCATGGTTGGCAAAAAAGGTTGCATATGCAAAATCTCACCATTCGAGCTCTGAGGAACGAAAGGAAAAAAAAAGATACAGTAGTATGGTGTAGCAGTCAGTGGTACTTTCCTGTTATCTCATTTTTACCTTTCGTTTTGTGGCGGTAGTGGAGGAGGACTTGGAGACAATGGAGAAAAAGGAATCCAGACGTCCCTGAGTGGACCCCTGCCGTGACTTCTGCAACTTCTTGATCCCATTTCGTATCCTGTCCTCACTGAAAGCAGGCCAGGAAAGAAATGGACTAGTTGGACGACTAATTATACATCTTCTTCGTTGAATGCTCAGACAGCAACTATTGTTGTCTGTCATATATATATTTCTATACATACATACACACACGTTGTGTGTGTGTGTGTGTGCGCGCGCTTATGTGTGTGTGTGCGCGCTTATATTAAACGCATCTAGCAGAATGGACTTCTTCTTTATCAAACGCTCAGACAACAACTATTGTTGTTTGTCATATGAGCAAAAATGCGTTGTGTGCTGCCGTTTAGCGCCTGACAAGTCAGGACCAGTGCATCCGACTTTGGCATGGGAGAGAATTGTTACATTCTAAGTTGGAAAAAGGCAGGAGAATGGACCAAGAAGGCAGAAAACAGACAAGAAAAGGAGGTGACAGGAAGAAAAGGAACAAGGCAGAAACAAAGAGAGGGACAGAAGAGGGAATTCCTAGCACAGAATTTCCAGGTGGGGATGCTATTCATACTGACAGACCCCTGGCATCCCCACGGGGAAGCAGAGTGGATGGACTAAGAACTGCACAAGCTACTTATACTTACTTGAAACTCTTCTGGGTGACCATGTACTCCACCAGCTGTTCTTCATCAGGATCCGACCACTTCAGCTGTAAAACACAACCAACACACCATCATTATATACAACTCTAAAGGAAGGTGGCAGGACGATTAAGACGTTCACCTACTTACTTGCAGGTAGGAACGGATGACATAAAAAATTTTTTTTTTAAATGCATGCACACAGGTGTCGTGTTTAGACACCATCTCCAAAGTCGGAATTCGGCTACCTAGATAGTAGGGTAAAAAAACAGTCACACACGCAAAATCTCACCATTGGTGAACCTCAGAGATCTAGCTGAGAAACGGGGAAAAACAACAACCAAAACAACACAATTATCACAAATTTTGTAGACTATCACACATTACAGCATTTCCAAAAAATCATAATACCAAGGTAAAAATACCATCAAAATTACACTACAATCTGCATACAGCTATACATTTAGCACACATAACAGAACCCACGGCGACAAGAGAGTTGTCCCTGGCAAAATTATGTAGAAAAAGCCACTCTGATAGGTAAACAAATACATATACAGACAGGAAAAAAAAAGAAAAAAAAAGGGTGGCTTTGGGTGACACACTCTCCCTGGGGGAAGCAGCCCAAATTTCATGTAGAGAAATCTGCCGTGACTTAAAAGTGGTATACAAACACAAACTACAAAGACAACCACCACAAAATTACAAACGTGATATACTGCAGAAACTTATAAAAGTGACACAAAACAATACCAAATGACGTTACACATGACAAAAGTCACCATGAAGCTTCAAGCATACTGACATCGACTTCATCCGGATCGGCCACTTCAGGTTCCTGGAAAAGTTTGCGTGCTTCTTTGAACATCCAGTCTTCAGGCACTGCGTATTTCTGAAACACGATGGATTTCAGACACTTCCTTTTACAACTTCCACAGCTGTCAGTTTC
>JAUZNI010123209.1:0-12661 GCA_034780235.1 Concholepas concholepas | reverse complement strand
GATATGTAAATTCAGCAATAGGCATGCATGAAAAAACCCGTTCCTAAGGAACACAAATGTCTGCCTTGCACTGACAGAAATTCAGTCTGTGGCACTGTGCTCTCACTAATCCATACTACTCATATGATATTAAAAACCAAATTCAAGCAGTGGTCTTGATTCAACGGAGTCTGTTATGGAATCGGTTTACTGATGATGATTTTGTCATTAGTTTTTTTCCCAGATTAAAGTTATTGGTATTTCAGTCCGTATTTGCTTACAAACTATTTTGTAATCTGTCTCAGATGGTCAGTTCAGACAATAAGCTCTGATAGAAGTCAGCCTGTGTCACAAACAAATGACTTTGAATAGAATCGGAAGACAAAGGGGGAATTCAATCAGTTCTACTTCATGAAGACCACTTGCAGAGACTTTGTGAGTTGCACTCCATTTGTCTCTCCTAGAATCGAGGCCTCGGTGATGCTAAAAAAGAGTTAGACGTATTCTACAAATCATATGAGTAATATGAGAGAGATGATGATAATAATGGTGTTCTGTATTTGCAAGGGTCACAGATAAGTACTGACTTATTTGTTTTACAGATCAAGCCCTCGCCCTGAATAGGGGCAATAGTTGATGATAGCAAATAAAAAATTAAACAAAGGAAAAAACCCCTAGAATAAAAGAATGCAGCACATCAAAAATGAAATAAGCACAATTTAATGAGAAAAAATAACTTTTGTAACAAAAGCGAGAACAGGAAGAAGAAAGTAAACAAACGAAGAGATAAAATCAAACCAGTCAAGTTCTTTTATTTTGAGGATAATGAATAAACTCTCAGGTACTATTTTTACACTCAGTCACTGCCCTTATCAGGGATAACATCATGATAAAAACAAACAGACCAAAACAAAAAACAAAACAAAAATATACAAACAACAACAACAATGACAACAATAACAACTAACAAACAAAAACAAGAGACAAAAGAACACATACACAGAGAAAAACAAATAATGATAATGATAGAAGAAACAAGCAAGTAACAAACAAGAAAACAAAACAATTCAAGCCGCTGAAAACCTCATACCACCACCATCAACCAACAGGCCAAACCATATCAATCATAACATTGGTAAAAGGGAAAGAAGAAACTTCAACCAATATTCATCATTATGGGAAAAGAGCAGTAGAGAGAGAGAGAGAGAGAGAGAGAGAGAGATTGCTGTCTGAGGATTCATTTCAACCCATTTAGTGTAAAAAGATGTTTACGACTTTTACAATATTCCTCGGTCAAAATGTATTTGTTATAAAAATTAGCTATATCTATATCATGCGTGTTGTTTTATAGCTGTTTATCATACACATTGACGTTATGCCTTTAATGTTGAAGGTTTTGTTTTAAGGGGAAAAAAAGTTGCTGACAACACCAAAGGTTACACTCCTCTATTAGCTTGCGTGTCATGTAGTCTATAGTAGAGTGCCAGTCAGAATTTTTTTTGTTCATTTTCACAGATTTTTTTAAAGTATGAAAAAATGCACTGTGCGCTTGTTTTAGGAATCGAGGACATAGAGCAATACCAGGTAGTCACGAGAAAGTTGGAAATGATAATCAAAGGAAGATTGCTTATGTTCCTACACCGTTGACCCCGCGCATGCATATTGCGGTTAGGAAGCTAGCAGACAACAAAGGACTGAGGGGGTACAGTGTTTGCTGAAAAATTAAAAAAATTAAAACCTACCAAATTTGTTCAAAATCACATGAGTTTTGAGTCAGAGGCCAGTCTTTTACAAAAAGTTGTTTTTAATAATTTCTGTGGATGCCTTAGTACATGCGGTATGATAATAAGAGTCATATAGAAAAACAGAAGGAAAAGTGCGTTTTTTAAAGGTGGTGTGTAGCCAAACTCAGTGTGTATATTAGCATAACAGTTTTCTCCCTTTTGTCACATGACAGTGTCTGACGGTGGCTGAGTAGCAAGAACTGCCGAAGAAGATGGGGATCGAGTCGATGTCAAAAGAACCAA
Source organism: Concholepas concholepas (assembly GCA_034780235.1). Classification (NCBI taxonomy): domain Eukaryota; kingdom Metazoa; phylum Mollusca; class Gastropoda; order Neogastropoda; family Muricidae; genus Concholepas; species Concholepas concholepas. The sequence goes on along the minus strand of JAUZNI010123209.1, from coordinate 10,655 downwards.
CTAAGGTGGTCTATCCACCGGTTGCGATTGTATACTGGACACTGTTTTCAGTTACCACTCTTTTGCTGCTAATAATCGGTGAGTTTTTCGTGACAAATTGAGTTTTGGGTGGAAAATAACAACAAGATTTGACACTGACTGCCTCAGTTAGAAAGCAGGTAGTGTAGATATTAAGTGCAACAAATACTGAAGTAGAACAGCTACTCTTTTTTCAGAATTGTTTTTTTGCTTGAGACAGTTTGATGCTGAATAAATGGTGTAGTTCTTGACAGAATCTTATTTAGGAAGAATATCAATTTGATTGGCCATTTTCGGGATCAAGCAGCAACTTAACGCAGATCTTGTGTCTAGTATACTATTAAAGTAGGCCTAATAAATAAAGTAGTGTAAGGATACTTTGTCCCTCCCATCAGTCGTTCATTTTTAACAGAAATGTAAGGAAGTAGGGCCTAGATCAGTATATCACTATATGTCTGTTTTTGTTTGAACACTATAACGTATAAGTATAATATAAAAGTATCCTTTTATCCATCAGAAACTTTCCTTCCACCAGAAATTCTTAAATCATTTGCAAGATTTCTTAACCATGATTAGGCATGAACTCCCAAACATTTGTAAGACATGTTACCCTGCACTTCATGGAATCCATTCAGTTTTTCTACGTCTGAGTGGGGGTAACTAATATCATACTGCCTCAAAACTTGCTCTTTTTGTGTAGGTATGGCTATACTGTGGTACGTGTAAGTAACCATCCATAGTGGATGTGTGTGCGTGTGCGTGTGTGTGCGTGTGTGCGCGTGTGTGTGTGCGTGCGTGTGTGTGTGTGTGATGGATTATGGAAACCAGGAAAGTGGCTAGGCATCATGATTATGTCAATATGTGACAACAGAATTTTATATCAAGATGTAAGCCATTGTGAAGAGAAGGAATTCTGTCTGGGATGTCAGGCTAAATTTCTTTCTTTCTTTTTTAATGGTACTTTATCTCCCAACATAAGAAGGAAGGTGGCAGAATGGTTAAGATGTTCACCTGCCTAACACTAGTAACAAGTAAACCACGAAGTTCTTGATTCGATTCCCAGCCTTGCCCTTTCCTCCCAGTTTGACGAAAAAATCAAAATAAATGTCGTAGTCCTTCGGATGAGACTAGTCTATAATATAAATCAAGGCCCAGTGTGCAAATGCATGCAGAACACCTTGCACACACGTTAAAAACCTGCTCCAACTTTTGGAAGAGTAGGCCATTTTGTGCCGGTAGGAATCTATGACAAAAGTTTTTTAAAAACGCATGCATACGGCCTGGGTGTCATGTTTAGACATCATCCCTGAAGTCTGAATGGTGGGGAATAAAAAACGGTTGCATACGCAAAAATCTCCCCATTGGTGAACCTTGGAAGTCTAGCCGAGGAACAAAAACAAAAAAAATCTCCAGACATGTCTCGTTTGAGACGCCTGAATTCTAGTGATTGAAAATATAAGAAAAACAAAATTTAATGTATTGATTCACATTGCTTTCAGATTCTTAAATCTTCAATAAAATGTCGCTGTTTTGTTAACGTAATTTGGTTAAGACTGTGATGCTAGCACTGTAGCAGTCAGTATTTTATTTGTAAATCATGATACTAACTTCAGACAAATTACTAAAGTTATCAGTATACGAATATTGTGTAAATTAATTCCAGTCAATGATTATGATTTATATCTTTTTTATTTATCTTGCAGGCCTGTATTATCTTCTGACTGGACAAGGTGCCCGATTTGACATAGGATGGTAAGTTCAGTTATTGAAACAAACAAATACAGGGATAAATGTTTTTGTTTTTTAAAGAAAGAATATTGAAACATGATGCATTTTTCAGTTGAACTTTTTGAAACAATGAAACTAAAAGTGATTTGAGTTTCATTGCTCAGGATCTTTCGAGAGGTTTTTTTTCCCCCAAAGTTTTTAGAAAGTTTGACTGATAAGCTAGTTTGTAAAGAAAGTGGAGACTTGCAGAAGAGTATTTTTGTCTGTTATTTGCTTTGGCTAAGTGAGGTGACATTGTACTTAAAGGAGGTATTATTACGGAGAGGTTTGAAAAGTATTGCATCCTTTTGTGTGTGGCAGTACAGTGTTGATGCTACTTATATATCACGTGAAAACACCAAACTCTACTGCAGTGGGAGACTCATCACCATGGAGCAAAAAAGCCATAATTATGCAAGGGGGAGGGGCGGGGAATATCAGTGATGTACTTTATAATCTTTTCTATTGCTGTTAGGTGAAAGATTGCTACAGAAATTTAAAAAAAGAAGCATTTGGTGATTGCAGGTAACGTTCACAAAGCATTATATTAGAGAAATTGGCTGTTCAGATAAATCACACATCTTCAATCTACTATCTATATAATCTAGTATACATGTGGATGCCTTGGGGTTTAATAACATATATATATATACTGTAGGATTTAAAGATGTTTGCTATCACTATAGTGTCAATTAACTTGATAAAACATGCTGTGCAGATTTATAATAGAAGAAACTGACTTGTTACAGTGAAGGATCTTTCCATAGGTCATAGCTTTGTGGCATCGGTGCTGGACTATGTTGAGGCAGAGCTGAGAGATTTTGATAGAATTGACTTCCATCTATAGATAACTGGCTTTTTGTATTCATCATGATTTCTAATGGTTATTTTCCTTGCAGGTTCCTGTTGTCGACATCACCGTACATGTGGGGGCTGATTGGCACTGGTTTGGCCATTGCCCTGTCTGTTGTTGGTGCTGCTTGGTGAGTGGATGGCTCAGTAGTTCAGAATCTGCTTCAGGCTTGAAGACATTTTGGATCTATAGGAGATAGTCTTTCTTTGATAATGTTGGTAGTAAAATGTATTTTTGTTTAGGTAGAAAATGCTTTGATAGCTCTTTATGCCCTTTGGCTTGTCTAGTTCTCTTTATGTACAGAGAGAGGCAGTGTGTTGTGTTACTGTATAATTATAAATGTATGTTTGTGTGTCAAGTCAGTCAAATTCTTATTTCCAGATGTGTGTATGTGTGTGTGTGTGTGTGTGTGTGTGTGTGTGTGAGAGTGAGAGTGAGAGAGAGAGAAAAGAACAGTCAGGGATAACTGATAGTGATTGTCTCTCTTATAGATTGTGTTTTGTGTTCAGTAGAATTAGAAAGCATGGATAGCAGGTAAAACTAAAAGAACAATTTGGTTATGATTTTTGAATTTTGAGTTATGGGTGAAAAGAAAAATATGGATATTTGATTTTTAAATTGAAAGGTAGTATATAATTTTACAATTACTGGTTTTTACTTTTTCGTTTCATTTAACTAAGGGAAGAGGAAAGGTTTTGATGTAATGGTAGTGCGCGTTGTCTCTCAGGGGAATCTACACCACCGGCTCCAGCATTGCCGGTGGAGGAGTGAAGGCACCTCGCATCAAAACCAAAAACCTGATCAGCATCATCTTCTGTGAAGCTGTTGCCATTTACGGTATTATCATGGCCATCGTCATCAGTACCAATCTGGCTGTGAGTATCTTCTTCAGTGGTGGCAGTGTGGCTTTGAAGTAAGATGCATATGGTTTTTATGCTGGCGGTCTGGGTACGGAAGTAAGGAAATGGAGATCTTGGCCTTGGAAGATAAATGTGAAGCATGATCACAGATGGAGGAGAAAGTTAACAGTGTGTGATTTGAATTTTCTTAACTGAAACATTTGGAAATTTAAATGCTTTGAGCTAAATCATGTCTACTGAATCAAAGCCACGGACTTAAATGCAAGTGTATGATAAGTGTGTAAAACTAGTATACTTATTACAAACTTGGTGTATGCAAAATACCTTTTTTTTCTTTTTTAGGGAGTTGAGGGCCTTCTTCACATTCACAACCTGTGTTGGCCACATAACATGATAAAAATTGATCAAAAGTTGTAGTCAAGGTTATTTTGAAAGTTACCTATGGAACTGACTAAAATATAGCACTTGGGATGCTGGGATTTACGGAGAAGTGCAGAGTTTAATGTATCAGAGGTCTCTGTTCATGCAACTGAAAATCCATTCTGTGTGATGAGCATTCAGGCTCCAGAATTTGCGGTGTAAAATATTAAACTAAAAAAAGGAAAAGAATGGGTGTATTTTATAGGATTAATTAGAAAGCCAAGTTTAGTTTTTGATAATCGTATTATCAAAACAAAAAAAAGAGAAAAATGCCATCAAGACAGATACATAATAGTGAGTCATTAGGCTGGGAAAGATGTAGACAGCATTTGATTGAGTGAAAATGATGCATATCACTGATAACATCTTTGTAACATTTACATGGTGTAATTGCTATGCCAAACATCTTCACACTTTTTTTCTTCTTCTGTTTTTCAGTCGTTTGATATCACCATCATGTCAGAAGAGGACAGACGTAAAAACTACGCTGCAGGTAAGACTAACATCTTTTCATTGTAATTGTTATTGGTTTGTGATTGTGTTTTACTAGCTGTTGGTATGTCTTGTAAGGAACATTTCTGTGACAAGTTATGACATTAGGAGATCAGTGTTATAATGTAATACTGTTGTGCAAGTGAAGCCCATTTCATCAGCCATCACAGCTTACTTACTCTCCTTATTACACCCCCCACCGTTCCAGATAATACACCATGTCAGGACACGTCTGCATTCAATATGTTATCAAAGCATGCCAAATGTTTGTGGGAAAAAACATGGAGAAAAAAAACCTTGAGAAAGGACAATGTTAAAAAATAAAAGTTTGATGTCATTAGATACTTTTCTTGGGTTTGTGTGTGCGTGCACATGAGCGCACTCACAATGTCATGTGGTGTAAAGGTTTGATTTGCCTATCTGTGCACTTTCAACCACATATCTGCACACAGTCACATGACACCTAAGACAGGAAAATATTTAGGATTAGTTTTGTTGTTGTTGTTGTAACAGAAAACTAAATTGTCAGCATCATTGATCTTTTTCAGGCTTCAAGATGTTTGGAGCAGGACTGACAGTGGGGCTGAGCAACTTGGCCTGTGGTGTGTGTGTGGGTATCGTAGGTTCTGGCGCTGCCCTTGCTGATGCTGCCAACAGCTCGCTGTTTGTCAAAATCCTCATCATTGAGATCTTTGGCAGTGCCATTGGTCTTTTTGGCCTGATCATTGCCATTCTGCAGGTAAGAGTCCTTTTTGTTTGTTTCTTTTAAGAAGGAGGCTGGCAGGATGGTTAAGACGTTCGCCTGCCAACAAGTAAACCGTGAGGTTCTGGGTTCGATTCCCACCCTCGCCCTTTCTTCCCAGTTTGACGAAAAAAATCGAACTGAATGTCAAAGTCCTTCGGATGAGACTATAAAGCGAGGCCCCGTTTGGAACGCATGCAGAACATCTTGCGCACTCGTTAAAAACCTGTTCCACCTTTCGGAAGAGTAGGCCATTGCTGGTAGGAACGGATGACACAAAAAAAACAGCATGCACAAAGGTGTTGTGTTTAGGCACCGTCCCCGAAGTTGGAATGTGGCTACCTAAATGGTGGGAGAAAAACGGTCGCATACGCAAAATCTCACTGTTGGTGAACCTCTGAGCTCTAGCCGAGGAACGAAAAGAAGTTTGTTTCTTTTTCATTTTTTTAAATGGAGAGGGTGTTATTTCCTTTATTTTGTTCCTACTTGACCACTCCCTTAACACCTTGAGGAGTCTGGTTGCTGGGGTACTGCACTGAATTTTTCAGGCGGTGTGTTGTGGAGAATTTGAATTTGTCTGAAGCCATCCATTGCCAGGACTGTAATTGTAAGCTGGTCTATAATGTGGTGGTCAGAACACATGATCATATGTTACGAAGTGTCTTGCTGTGAATAATTATTACAGTGGTAAAATCTTTGGATGCAAACAGAACCATAAGCTGACACTGTATATAAAAATTCATTTGGATGTTGTGTGCTTTTAATGTTTTATTTTGCTATGGTAATAAGTTGGTTCCATTCATTTTTCCTTCCTTATTAAAGGAACCGTTTTGTTTATGAGCTCATGATTGTGAACTTTGCTTTCGAAGTAGAAGGAAATTGGATGTTTATGGTTGGTTGTCCATGAAGAATTTACTCTCCCTCCCTTGTTTCAGTTTCTCCTAAGATAATCTGTGAGTGGAGATGTGGTAGTTTGCTATTTGTTTTCTGTGCCATTTAATCACAAATATATTTTGATTCTATGCTTTGATATATTTTGAGAATATATAGTGTTTCTGGTTTTCAGATGTTCAATTTATTGTAACTTGCTATCATTGTCGTATGCGGTTCAGTTTTTCAAAACAAAGGAGTTTTATAAGTTGTCCTAAAATATTTTGTATTAGTACACCTATTACTATTAAAAATTCAGAAGTTTCCTCGAGCTATGAAACTATCAAATGTGTTTGAGGACATAGGAAAGGAGGCAGTATTGACTAATGAACGTTAAAAAAACAACTTAAGAACACTGTTGATTGCATCAAGAATTTGTTATGTGTTCTGAACAGACTACAGGTGCTGGTATGGTCGCATCAAAATGAAGACAGAAGCGTGCGATCCTCAGCTGTCATCATCATTCCTTTGTGTCAACACATCACAGAATGGGGAGTGAACAAAGAACAAACGGGGGGTAACAGCATTTCGAGTTTCGGGCTGTCAAGCTGCTCATGTAGTGCACCACTGCTGGACTAACACTGACGTCTGGGTTAAGGACAGAGAGTTCTAGCCATGAAATGAAGGGGCTTTTAATTTTTTTTTTCATCGTACTGCCCTCTTCTGGAAAGTACACCAGCAGGAAGAGCACTTCAGCTGAATAGTCCAGACTTATAGGGAAAAAAATGTGATAACTTGTGTGATTTTGTTCATGTGATTTTTTTTTTCTTCTAGTTTTTTTTGAAGTTATACTTGCCCAACAAGGAATCAAATTCAGTTGTAGTTATCACAAAATTTCAGATGTGTAAAGCATCTCATGCATGTGCACACACACACACACACACACATAGACTGAATGTGCGCGCACACACACACTGCTAAAATCATGTAGGCAAGTATCATTTAAAACGGGATGTAGATACGTTGCACGGACGGGTTAGTACAAGAGCAGTATATAATGTGAAGTTAAATGTGGTGTTTTTTTTTGGCGTCTTATTTTGTCACACAAGTTTGATTGAATTTGATGTACTAGTTTAGAGTTCAGGGTGTGGTATGAATGAATGTGATGTGTTTTTGTTCTTGTTCTTTTTATTCCTTGTTGGGGTAGTTGCAGATGTTTGTGAAAATGGATTCCCCTGTTGAGTCTGTGTTGTACATTCCGTGAGGAGGAGAATGACATGAAGTGATACTGAGCTGATGTAGAGTAGTTGTTTAGAAATGGGTCTTTTAAACAGAACATTTTCAAACCCTGTAGTATGTCTTTGCAGTTTTCAAATAAGTTCAAATCGTGTTTCATACTTCTACTATATCTTGTGTGTTCATTTTAGTTTGTTTTTCCTGAACATTGATTATATGACAATGCAGCTTTTTGAAAGAAATGAATATGTCTCAGTTGTATGTTTTTACTGTTAAAGAATAAGATTGCGCTCAAGCAATTAATTATAGTTTGATCATCAAAGTCTTCTCATTGTAGCCTGTTTGTTTTCATCAATCAGCACAATGCTCCTTTCAACAGTTAGTGGGAAGTCAGACATTTACTTCTGAAGATTTTTGGTTACATAACTTGTGATAAACTGAATGAAACATACTTTGATTTTTAAATGAAAAAAGATAGATGAGGAAAAGATGTTATTTCTTCGTAAGTTTGTGAAGCTGTATCACAAAGATTAAAGGCCGTGATTTCCAAGAAGGAAAAGAAGAAAAATGGTCAAGAGCTTCTTGTTAGCTAGTAACTCCTTAAAAAGTGTTTTGCAAATTAAAAATAACGGTTTTCAGTGCAAAAATTCTATAAGTCTGTTCTTCAAAAATTCGGTGATGACCAATCGATTTGCTTCATAACAATGTCACACTTAAAATAAAGATTAGAAAAGAATCTTTTTGTAACAAATGGAACATATATAGAAATGTCTTGGGTTGTTTTTTTTTACATTTAGGTGTGTGGTATGTAAGATTGAAATGGAGAATGGCTTATGTATATTCTAGTGCAATTAAATGTGCATGGTCTTATGTTCTTGGGTTTTGCTGTCAGCATGGTATGGACTGGTGTGACTGATTATTTAAAAATTGGAAAGAGTGTGTGTGTAGTATTAGTGAAACAACATTCATTCAGAAAAAAATAATTTTCAGAATATCAATTCCATACAGATTTATTCATGAACCCTGTTTGTGGAGCAGAAGACAGTCATGTAATAGTAGCAACACATAAAAAAACGAACAGAGCATATTTCAGAAATAACAACCCACAATATGAGAACTATGCTCCAAATGCCCGAAGTATCTGCATCTTTACAAGCTATTGATCTCGTCAGATCAGATTGATGATAGAAATGTCTTCTGTAATGGGCCGTTAATGAGATCATTAATAAATGTTCATGAATGATCAAAAGGGCATCACCAACAACTCGGATAAATAACAACACCCCCCCCCCCTCAAAGATGAAACCAACACAAACTGCAAACATGGAACTGAATATTGAGTGGTTTGCTTGTGAAAATTTTGCCTTTGGAATAATGCAACATGTACATGTATCCCTAGTGGTAAAGCAACTGAACATGACCCTGAATGGCACAAAATGAAATAATGACTTGTTTTTTTCTTAGCTGGCATTTTGAATGTTTGATCTTGAGCCCTACAACAAATAACGAAAACTAAGACCTGCTGCAAAGCAGTAATCTACCTCCCCCACACCACGTCTCTACCATTATGGAATCTACAAAAGATTTTTGTATAATTCTGATCTGTGCGTAAACCTCAAAAGCATTCTGGAAAAAAATGGATGTAATCACTTGTTAAAGTATATCATCCAATAAAAGTGAAAACATCCTAAAAAAATCCCAACCCAAAAAGCCCCAAAACTTGCAAGGTTTTGATATTTAACTCTCATGGGGTTTCAAATACTTTGTGATCTAAACACCCAATTGCAAATGTTGTAAAAAATATGTTATTGAAACTATTCTTCTTCGTCAAATGCCCAGACAGCAACTAATGTTGTCTGTCATATGAGCGAAATGAGTTGTGCTGCTGTTTAGCGCCTGACAAGTCGGGGCCCAGCCCATCTAAACTCCGTGTGGGAGAGAATTGTTGACTATTCAAATGTCAGGGTGACATTCAATTGATTTGTATCAACATTCAATTTTATGACGGACATTTTACTTTGGCTGTTGAAAAAAAAGGCAAACAAAAATCTATCAAGCAATTAAAAAAAAGATGATTTTGTCAACAGCAAACTGGTTTTCTTTTTTGCTGAGTTTTTTTTTGGGGGGGGGCATTAACTTTTTTTCTCTCTCTCTCTCTCTCACTGTGTTACCTCACAAGGTAGGGTGCATAGTGTCTGGTCTTCTCCTGTGCTTGTCATTTAGCAGTTGGTCTGCCCGCTGGCCTCAACCAATCCATTCAGACTCCAAAGCAGCTCATTTCATTGTACAGGTTGCATGCTGGGTATGTTCATGTTTCCATAACTCACTGAACGCTGACATGAATTATGGGATCTATAATTTGCATATTTGATCTGCATGTGTATATACATGAAGGGGATTAAAGCACTAGCAGGTCTGCACTTTAAGTTGACCTGGGAGATAGTAAAAATCCCCACCCCTAATTCACCAGATGCTGATGCCAAGAATCAAACCAGACTTCATAGACCCACAGTATAACTATTTAAATATGATCCTTGTTTGCAAATATCTGTGACATATAAAAAAACAAACACCCATCCTCATTAGATTCATGGCACTAAAGTCATTTTAGTCTTCAGCTCATACACATTCTGGATGCAACACTTTTTTCTGTATACAAAAGCTACAGATCTCTTTTTGCAAATCATAATAGTTGACCATGTTCGTAGAAGGTTATATGAATGACGGGGTTTCATCAGCAGCTCATACTGTCCAAAACATGGCCGTAAAACATGATCTAGAAATGGTCTTACTGGAGGGAGAAGGCAAGTTAATGCATTGCATTATGTTGACCATTCAGAAGGCATCTTTGAACTGAAGCAGCAGATCAACAGATACTTGGTCATCAAGAACCAAGGAACTCATCAGAAAGTGCGTCATTTCCCTTTTGTCGCCTAATGTCAACATTTTAGTATCATTCCACAGCCAAAGCCAGAGTCACAGTCATCCATGGCACATCTAACTTTTATGTCCAGTGTCATGATAGCTTACTCTTGTCAACCAGGTTTAAATTCTAAATCCAGTATTGTAACACTAACAGTTACTATCACACCCAAACTTCATGTCTATATCCAGTGGTGTGTCAGTTTACACTGTCACCCAGGAGTAACTGTAATATCCAGTGGTGTGTCAGTTTACACTGTCACCCAGAAGAAACTGTAATATCCAGTGTTGTGTCAGTTTACACTGTCACCCAGAAGTAACTGTAATATCCAGTGTTGTCAGTTTACACTGTCACCCAGAAGAAACTGTAATATCCAGTGGTGTGTCAGTTTACACTATCACCCAGAAGAAACTGTAATATCCAGTGGTGTGTCAGTTTACACTATCACCCAGAAGAAACTGTAATATCCAGTGG
>JAUZNI010122101.1:0-12679 GCA_034780235.1 Concholepas concholepas | reverse complement strand
TTATTGTCCTCCATGTGTGATGTTACCAGTCAAATGCCTGTTGTGTTGTCTTTTTAGGGTTTGGTGAGATACTGATTTAAATGGGTTTTGTTGTTGTTGTTGTTTGGTTTTTTTTACTTAGAGAAAGAAACTCCAAAAGAATGAAATGTGATGTTTTGAAGTTAGATGTTGTTATGTGGGTTGAATGTGGACGGAGTGGATCAAGGGACTGTACCTGTTGTTTTAGCTACTGTTGCTGACATGTTTTGTTGGATACCTTATATCATGGTGCAGTATCTATCATGTTATAGATCATAACAATTTTTACATTAATACTAACTTGATTATAAATATATATTCAACATTTTCCATATATTATCTATTTACCTACATCATAATATATATCTGTAAAGTGTAATCTTAATATTACATATTCTTTCATTAATTTATCTCCTTAGTGGGTTTGACGGGATGATAGGCCAATGCAGTGAATATGAAACCCATGCTGTACACGCTTTCAGAATCAGAGCAGTCCGGTCTCCAAGAGAGAGCAGGTGGCGGAAGAGCTGGCACAGAAAGAGGATGGCGCCTCCAAGAGTAGTGTTAGCAATGATCTGCAGACAGCGGCGGCTGTGAAGAAGAAGGCAGGTGACGTAGGGAGCACTAACACTAGCACTAGCACACTTCTCTCTTCTGCTGTGCCTCTTGACAAGAGGGTAGACTTGCAGCAAAACATGACACCCAACAGTAGCTCTCTGCTTCCTTCTCCATCTTTGGGCAGTGTAGTAGACGCAAAAACCAGTAGCCACACAGACAATCAGACCTCTGCTTCTTCTGTACTGGAGGCTGTTGACTCTGGTGTTTCTGACTGTGGTAAAGTTTCTGTACCTTTCTCTGTTCTTTCTGGGGGTAAAACACAAGAAGTTAAGGGAGATAGGGATGATGTTGATAGGGACCTTTCATGTGAAGTAAAGAAGCAGGATACAAACATCAAGCTGTCATCAGCTGTAGAGAAAAGCAGGACTGAAGGCCACAATACACACGTGGAAGGGCAGCAAACCACCGCAACATCTGTGAAGACAAAAACAGAAAATGACTCGGGTGAATCTGTTCCGTCACTTCCTGTGGAGGGGGAGACTTCTGGAAAGACTAGTCCAAACATTCCATTGACTGGTTCAGCCGTTTCAGACTCCAGTTTAGGTAAAAATAATGAAGAAACTGGAGATACCAGGACTGTTCCTTCATTTGTGGAAACTGGAGATGCCAGGTCTGCTTCCTCGTTTGTGGAAAACACAAAAGTCAGTATACCACCACCTTCCATGACAGAACCTGAATCATGTAAATCTTTGCCTACACAGCAGGAAACGTCTTCTGATGATGATCTCACAAATGGCTTTGAAAAGCACGACAGTTGTAGTCAGAATGAACCTGATGGTGCTCACAGTGGCGAGAAAAAGAGTGAGCATGATCCTGAACAGTGTGTGCTACGTGAGTACGTGACACAGCTGTTCCACAACTTCTGGGATGACGGCCTGGAAAGAATCACTCACCCCAGGAAAGGAACAAAACTGGGCCTGCAAGAAGCACTGGGGGTGGGTCTGATCCCTAAGAACATCCGCGTCGTGCAGTTCCAGGGGGAGGAGCCAGTTGGCTTGATAGAAGCAGTGGCTTCAGGTCAGGTGGATAGAAAAACGGGGAGAGTCATCAACATGAACGACGGGACGGTTCTTTCCCTGCAGGAGGCTTTCAAACAGGGAGTGTTTGTGGTGGACAAATCAGGGTTGGGTAGTCATGAAGTTCGACAAGCCACCACCACGCTGAAGAAGGAACTAGGAGAAGGACTGCTGGAGAAGATCCGGTCTGGTCAGGCCAGTATGCAAGTGCTGGTCAGTGACAGGAGAACGGGGAAAAAGTACAAGCTGTATGACGCTGCCGCACATTCCCTGTTCAGTGCCGACACGGCCCAGGTGAAAGACACCGTGTCTGGGAAGTGGTTCACGTGGGAAGACGGTCAGAGGGCAGGGATTGTGTGTGACCTTCGCAAGTTATCATTCCATCAGCTGCTTCAGTCGCCGCATTTCCACAAAAACCTGGAGAGTTTCTCAGACCCCTCTGGTGAAAGCATCAGACCGTTGACTCTGGAGGAAATGATCGAGCAGAACTTTGTGGAGACCTGCAATCCAGAGGTGTTTGACGCACAGACAGAGACGTGGTTAACAGTGGAAGAGGCAGTGGATAGCAATGTTTTGGACCCAATCCAGAACAAATATTTTCACAAAAAGATTGGCAAGTTTATTTCTCTGCACGATGCTGTGGAGTGTGGTCTGATCAGCCCTCAGCGGCAGATACTGTCAGAAACCCCACAACCCGGTGAAAGCCGTGTCAATGGCTCGACATCAGAGTATACATCACTAGACAGCAGAGACTTTGAGGAAATCCAGCTTCCAGTGTCATTATTCCATGCCTTATCCGCAGGAAGAGTTGAGACCAACAGCAGTGATATCATTTTGTCAGGTAAAAGAAGAATGTCTTTCGAGTCGGCCTTCAACAAGAACCTGTTGCAGTTGGAGGACTCTTTTATTGTGGATCGCTGTACAGGGGTGATGTACTCTTTCAAGGAAGCAGTGAACTGTGGTCTGGCTGAACCAAGGACAGGCAGTGTGTATGACACTGTGTCAGGCAAGAAGCTCCCTCTTGCTGTGGCTAAGGAGCAGGGACTTGTCCGAAACACGCCACATCCCTTGCTTCCATTGTCGGTGGCTGCTGAGGTCGAGTTGTTCGACTTTGAGGAGAAGAAGATTCGACATCCTGAAACAAAGCAGCCGCTGTCCCTGACGCAGGCTATTGCTGAGGGAATCGTGGATCCCCTGTCAGAACTGTCCGTCCCTTCAGGAGGTAAAATCACTCTTCAGCAGGCAATCACAGATGGAAGTCTTAACCTGGACACTCTGATGCTGACCTTTCCTGATGGGCAGTGTCAGTCACTGCAGCAGAGCTTAGGTCTGGAACAGATGAAGCAGCCAAATACGTACGAGTTTGGTCGCAAGATGAGTCTGACTCTGGATGAAGCCATCACTTCAGGCTTGTATGACCCTGTGTCTAACTCTGTGAGATCCAGAGACACCTACATCACCTTTGCCAAAGCTCTCCAAACAGGCATGATCAACACGGATTCGCTGGTGAGAGATCCTTACAGTGGAGACATTTTGTCCCTCAAAGAAGCCTTGGATAAACGGATCATTGATCAGGATTGTGGGAAAATGATAGACACCGAAGGGGTACCTGTTGCTCTGAATTTTGCCATGGAGAAAGGACTCATTTTGAAATCCAAGGCTCCACTCAATCTCTCACTGTCTGAAGCTCTGGATGAAGGATTGTTCAATGTGATCTCCAACCAGTTTCTCAACCCAGACTCTAGTGAAGAGATTGACTTTTTCACTGCTCTTGACCAAGGCATTCTGGACACAGAGTACATCCGAGTCAGAAACACACAGACAGGAGAGATAATCTCTTTTGACTCGGCGGTGAAGGAAGGTCTGTTGGACATTCAGAGTGGCACCTGTGTCAACATGGAAGATGGTGAAGAGTTCACTATCGTGGATGGAATGGACAAGGGCATCATCATTGACACAAGCAGCCAGCCTGGACTGAACTTTGAAGAAGCATTAGAAGAAGGCATCTTGGATGTGGAAACATGCACTTTCAGAGATCCCTATGGGCAATTTTCTCTCAACCTAAAAGATGCCATGGAATCTGGTTTGTTGAACAGATTTTCTGTTTCCGTTCGAGACATCAAAAGCAAAAGCCTGCTGTCGTTGGATGGAGCGGTTAGCCAGGGACTGATAGACCCTTCAACTGGAACTTTCAAAAAGAGCGGAGATGAAGAACTTGTGTTCAAAGAAGCCCTGGAGAAAGGCATCATCTTTTCAGACATGTGTGTGCCTGATAAAAGTTTGATTGATACAGTGAAGCAAGGGTTGTACAATCCCAAAACCTGCAAATTCACAGATCCTACCACTGGCAAAGTGCGAAGTTTGAGGGAAATGGTATCGGATGCCCTGGTGGACCCAAAACTGGTGCTAGTACTGGACAAGGCATCCCAGCAACTGCTGACCTACCAAGAAGCAGTAGACCTCAAAATACTAGATGCCAAGAGAGCCCTGGTGGTAGACACAGAAACAGGGGAATTGCTGGACCTAAAAGAAGCCATGGAACGAGGGCTGCTTCAAGAGAATTTGGGTAACATTGCTGTCTCTCTGAAACAGGCAGTGGATACAGGACTGCTGCACAAAAGCCATGGCAAAATCGTGGATCCACTGTCCCGCAGACAGCTGATGGTTGAAGACGCCATCAACATCGGTCTGATAGACGTGTCCAAGCTGCTGGTGAAGAACCAGGAGAAGGATGTCTACCAGTTCATGGAGGAGTCAACCAATGATGGCGTCGTGTTTGTGGATGAAGACAACATTGTCTATGCCAGGTCAGGCACGGCAGTTGACGTTGTCACTGCTTTCAAAGAGAACTTGCTGGTGGAGATTCCTCAGAACGGTTTCCTGTTAGGAGACATCTTATCGTCAGGGCTGTATGATGAGGTCCACAAGAGGTTCAAAGACCCCCTGACGGGCAGGACACTGACTCTGACAGAGGCGATCAGCAGTGGGGTGATCAATGCAGAGATGCCCCAGGTGGCTGTGCCAGGGCTGGGGAAATTCTCCCTGAGGGAAGCCATCGACAAAGGTCTGATTGATCCCCACACTGGAGACTACATTGCTTTGGACAAACCTTTATCCCTTTTTGATGCCATTCTCACTGGAAGAGTCTCTGCCTTAAGCGGATCCTTGCCAGCTCTCAAAAAGGAATCCAAAGAAGCCAGGGATGGTTCACATAGTTCAGGCTACTCTCAGTTAGAAACTGGCGAGGTTGACAACTCAGGGTTTGAACTCAGCAAGGTCATAACCACTGACCAAAGTGTGAAGAAAGTGAAGTCTCTCAAAGCATCAGATATGGAAATATTGCCCGGAACCACTGCATTTTTAGCCAGGCAGATGGGGGGTAGTGACTTTGCAGACAAAGAAAGCAGCCATTCCAGCTTGAGCATCAAAAGCTTTGAGACAGATTCAGACATGGCAGACTCAGCATCGGAAAGACAAACCAACAAAATGACCGACAGTATGACTTCTTCATGGACTGACAGTCCCCAGAGCTCTGTCTGTGAGGATCAGCCAGACGTTCACCAGTCTGATGTCCCTCTGTCAGGACAGCCTTTGCTGCCATACATGAAATGCCACTCGGCCAGTAATCTGCTGGATGCCGCCACAGAAAACAAAAGAATCAGCCGTGATTTAGAACTGACCTCACCCAGCTTGGGAGAGCTGCATTCAAGCCCTAAGATGCTGCCTGATAAGAGCATGACAGTGTCAGACTCCCTGATGGAGATTCACACTGCTCGCTGGAATCCTCCCACCGATGAGTTATCAGCATCACTCGACTCTCTGATACTGGATGCAATCCGCAAACAGCACATCGAGGAGAAACCTATCCCGCTGTTTGATATCATCAAGTATGGCATCTATGAAGAAAGGACGGGCACTTTTCATGACCCGGAGACGGACGAGTTTGTGGGGCTGGGTGAAGCCATCTCCACAGGTTTGCTGGATGACTCTCAGAGAGAGGTGATTAACCCCAGCACCAGACAACCCATGTCACTTTGTGAAGCCATCCAGGCCGGCGTCATTGATCCTCAGAGCAGCCGCTTTGTGGACGAGAGCACAGGCACCAGACTTTCTCTGCAGCAGGCTGTGGATGTAGGGCTCATCTTCAAAGAAAAGGAACCAAAGCAGAAAGCGGTGGAGATCTACCTGGAAGAAGTTTTGCCGGACTCTACGACCTCTGGCAAAAAGAAGCTGGAAGAGGCCTTCAGCAACGGCATCCTTCACAGGTCCAACTCCCAGGTCATCGACCCGGACAGCATCACAGGAATCACGCTCCGTAGAGCCGCCAGTTTGGGTCTGATCGACGTGAAGACTGGCGAGTTCAAGAATCCTCAGACTGGGGAGTGCATGACTCTGGCTCAGGCTGTGGAGAAGGGCTTCATCCTGAGCCCCAAAGGGCTGACCCTGTACAACGCTGTCTGTCAGGGGCTGTATGTGGAGAGCACTGGGCTGTTCATCAACCCCAGCTCCGGAGATCACAAGACTCTGCAAGACCTGATTCATGACGACGTTGTGTCCACGCTTTGTCTGGAAGTCAAGGACCTCGCCCAGGACAGCATCATCTCACTGGCAGAGGCCATAAAACGTCAGATCATTGACGACAGGGAAGGTGTGTACCTGTGCAAGGATAGGTCAGTCAGGTACAATCTGATAGAGGCCGTGTCGGCAGGTCTCATTGTCAGCACGGGTGCTCGTGACGGACTCTCCGACATGTCTCGCTGTTCCCTCTCCCCGTCTCCTGTTCCGTTCTTTATGGAAGGCAGTTACACTCACGCTCAGTCAGGAGGTATGGATGTCGTACTCCCCTTCAAGAAATCTCTGTCAGATCCAGAACATTCCGTGAAGTCCAGGAGTCTCTCACCTGCCCGCGCCTACACTGCACACTGTCTGAGTGTTCAGTCCAGTATGCCTGGAAAAGTGAGCAAGGTCAGTGCAGGTGAATCTGATCATGCATCTGCCAAACCTGGCGAGCATCTTAGTAAAGCGAGAACAAAACAGGAGGATGTTGACGCAGCCAGTGTAAGAAAGGGGTCCAGAAAAGCTGCTGCTGGTGTTAGCTCCTCAGAAGCTGAGGAGTCACCAGTACAGGAGAGAAAAGGGAAAGGAAAGATGGAGGAGAAGACTTGTGAAATCAGCACAGACATTGAGAAAGAAAAAGGCAAAACAGTCCGTGAAGAGCTACGTCCTGTCATTGGTATCAAGAATGGTGCTGTCACTGCATCACAAATCCCGGCTGCTCAACCAACTGCGGACAATCTCTCAGTTCAAACTAGTGTTTCCCAAAAAGGGTCAGTTGATACTGCTTCTCATCAGATCGAGGATTCACATGTAGAACCAGATTCCACAAGAAAGCATGGAGAGAAGGTTTCCAGTGTTTACAGACAACACTCAGACCTGTCACAAGACAGTTTTGAGAAGAAAGGTAGTGTACCAACTGTTTTGGAAGATAGTGGAGTTTCTGCTGGTAACCAAGACAGTTTTGAGAAGAAAGGTAGTGTACCAACTGTATTGGAAGATAGTGGAGTTTCTGCTGGTAAGGCATCCGCTGAACCTGCTGGTCAAGGCAAGAAGGCATCTGTTGACCAGCAGAGTGAAAATACACATGCTGATGTTGTGGGTGATCCTGCTCAGTTACTGACCAGTAGCAGATCTGCAGGAGGGTCTGAAGAACAAAGCCAGGCTTCCCTGATAGGTACAGATGCCCAAACAGAGCCATCTGATGTACAAAATGCTCCTCTCCCATCAGCAGACACTTGGAATGTTCCAACTAGTAGCCCAGTTAAACCTGTCAGTGACATGAAAATGAAACCCCAAGATCTCTCAGGAAGTCCAGTTGATCCTGTTAATCTACAGGATCAACCATCACAAGCACAGGCCAAACAGTCTCGGCAATCTTCAGATCTGAGTGCAAAATCAGAAACTGTGAAGGCCACATCAGAAGAAGCAGAAGGAATCGTTACAGGACAGAAAAGTCCAGAACAAGTCTTCACCCCAAAATCCTCAATAGACAAATCAGTTTCAGTTGATAAGAAGCAAAGTGCAATTGTGACTGGACAGACTGAGTTGACTGTTGCTCCAAGACCAACAAATAAAGAGGGAGATGCCCATCAAGAACAGGTTTCCAGTGGTCTGGGAGGCGGTGATGAGGAAAAGAATAAACCAATCATGCATGGGTCTGACGTCGGTCAACCTTCAGAGCATAAGATACCAACACAAACCAAAGAAACATCAGTCAAATCACCGGGTGAGGAAAAGAATAAACCAATCATGCATGGGTCGGACGTCGGTCAACCTTCAGAGCGTAAGATACCAACACAAACCAAAGAAACATCAGTCAAATCACCGGATGAGGAAAAGAATAAACCAATCATGCATGGGTCGGACGTCGGTCAACCTTCAGAGCATAAGATACAAACACAAACCAAAGAAACATCAGTCAAATCACCGGGTGAAATATCAGAGCACCAAGCACATGACACCAAAAAATCTGAAGAAAAGGAACAGCCTGCACAAAAACCTATGGGAGATAGTGTGAATGTGGACACTGCAACAACACAACCTGTGGTTAGCAAGTTGGGCAAATCTGCAGACGCACAGCCTGAGTTGAAGTCAGCCATTCAGTCTCGGGATGTATTAACACCGTCAGTCAATGTCAGTTCTTCAAACCTCTTACCTGCTGAAACCCAGTATCAGCATGTACAAGAATCCCCAGAAGATGGAAGTATTGCTGGATCAGAAATCGTGGTCAGTGACTCACAAAAACCAAGCAAGAAACCAAGTGGTTTGGTACCTTCTGGTGAGACTGACAGTTCTTCAGCAACTGGACTGACACCCAGCACTGGTACCGGGGCAGAGGTGACTCAAGAGCTCAAACCACCCAAAGAAAACAAAGAGAAATTAACTCAGGTCATTTCAGACAAACCTTCAGAAAGGCCATCAAAGCTGAATACATCCGGATCAGAAGTGAGTAAGAAGAAAGTTGAAGGTCCTGTAGAACAAGAAAGCTTAAGTGAAGGAATACACCCTGTACCTCATCAAGACAGTGTTACTTCAGGAGCCTGTGGTCTGAACACTCAAATAGAAACTGATCAGTCTGTATTCCCACCATCTTCAGAGACTCACAATGTCATGGAAAAAGATATATCGGATGGTGATTTAAAGACTCGGGAGAAAATCATATCTCATCAGCTAGACCTGAATCCACCGCAGGAGAGTCGAGACACAATCAAACCATACCTGTCTGTCACTGACTCGACCAAGCCATCTCCTGCACAGTCCAAACCTGGGCAGAAGCTGCCTGCTGCGGGATCAAACTCGGCCAAGACTGAATCGTCCAATGAATCACAAGTCCCTCTACCTTCTGTACTGAAACCATCTACAGAAGGGCAGGAGATGCCCATAACTGGCGTGCTTGTGAGCTCAACCGACGGTCGACCCTCACCCAAACCCAAACGTCACCAAAGAGTGCGCTTCAAGGATGTGGGCCCTGAGGACACAGATGAAACCAGCAGCACAGCGACTACCGATAGTGCTGACACCGTAGAGGGCTGGATGGATGACCCGGCCAGCAGAGCGGCCCTGAGGGCTCGTGTTCAGCACAAGGGACTGTCCCTGGACACACTGCAGGTCGGCAGTCAGGCCGACAGTGACGCCAGCACACCTGAGGCCGAGGCCCAAAAACTGACGGACATGCTGTTCAAGTTCAATCTGAAGACGGGGTCCACGGCGAGGGAGCGTCGCAAGGTAGGCCTGCATGGCCCCCTCAAGCTGTGTCGTGCCAGTGCGTGGTCTTGTGGATCGTAAACCTGCCATCCCAGCATGCCTCCATGCACACCGATTTGCTTTGTCGTGCCTGAATGAAGTCCAGTGCTGCCTGGTGTCGTTGAGTTGGAGTCCCCTGTGGTGTGCTTTAGTGTGGCCCAGTGAGATGCAATGCCCTGTGTTGCCTGACTGCAATGCACCGTTGGTTGATGATGTTGCTGCACAGGGCATGTCCGCCTTTGCACTTGGTGTGCTTGTTTCTTCTTGGATTGCCGTCCGCGTAGAGGAGACATCGCGCCAGCATGCAGTGCATCTAGTCGCAAGATTGTTGTGGTTGACACATTTCATTCATGAGCCACCGTTGGTGACTGTAACCACCAGTAACAATGATTACTGCATCTTGGATTTTTTATTCTTAAACCCTCCTCCCCCCCCCAAAAAAATGGGTGGCTGATATTCCATGGCACTTCTGCCAGTTATGTGTCTTTATCTAACAACTTTGTATGTCAGTGTGTTTATCGTATTAACAGCACTTACTGGTACTGTATCAATACTAATATTATGTAGCAGATTAATATAGAATAGGTGTGCATGTCATGTGTCTAAATTTGAGAGTTTTGATTGGGTGGGGGGGGGAGGGGGGGTTCAGTCTCAAACTGCTTTTCAGATTTAAGGGGGGAAAATCTGAAAGGCAAAGAAAAAATCATTAGCAAAAGGATGCTGGTTTAGTTCTAGACATGCTTTTCTTAATCCTTTATCAGTAGTGCTAAAGTAATCACAGAGGAGTTAGTTACAATTCACGGTGTTTGGTGTATCGCTTGAGTTTTTCATGTCTGTGCGTTTTGAACATAGAGAAGGGATTGTAGTGCTGTAGGTTGTCATCATTTACACTGGCTGTCTTTTCTCTTTGACCACAGCTGAAATTGTAGCCTTGTCTCAATCATAGAGAGAGGACAAGTTTTTGTGTTGTAAAATGTATACTGTGTATTTGCCTTCAACAAGATCAGCTGGTAGAAACAGAGCTTTTGTACTTCCACTGTCTTCAACTCTCCCCCTCTCCCCATTCACCCAATTCATTTTTCCAGAGTAATGTTTTTGAGACGGAGAATTTTTCTTTTGCTGTTATACACATAAAAGAGAGGGGTTTTTTACCTATTATTTTATAGTGTCTTTTATCATCTTTCAAGATTGTAAAAATACTATACGGTCAATTTTAGACTAGTTCCAAAAATATATTTGTGCTTAGTATGTTGCATGTGCTCAGTACATTGTGATTTATCTGCTTTTGTGGTTTGGGGGGGGGGGGTTACTAAAAGAACAAATGATAGAAATGCTAGGTGTAGTAATTAGCATGGTTGTGACGGTTTTTAAAATCAGATTCACTGTCACCCAATACTCACATGTTTCTTTGTCTACTTTCCCAAGCATTATATCATTCAACTTTATGTGTGTTTGCAGTTGTAAGCGCTTGTGCAGGACCTGTAACTGTTGCATGAATGTCATTGTGAGAGAGAGAGAGAGAGAGAAATGATTATAAGACCATCTAACCCTTTTGCATTTCAAGCCTGAATTTTGAATATATGCTATAAGAAAACTATGCAACAAGACTATTTCATGGCGTTGCTTTGCCTTGTAGCCATGACATCAATATTGGAAGTGATCCATACATATGCAAGGGAGCTGGCTTTTTTAAAAATCTTACAGGGCTTTTTTATTCATTGCCTGCAAGTCTACAAAATGCAGAAGGGTTTAGAAACTGAAGATATGTGCATGTGTGAGTGATGTGTGGCTAACAGACATTTGCAGGATAGATGTTATGTATGTGTATTGTGTGTGACTGTCGTTCTTGCTTAAGAGAAAAGATACCATCATTTTCAAAGACTGTAGATTTTCAACAACAACAACAAAATGTGTTGTTCTGAAACAAATTCCTATACCATTAACAATCATATATGATATGGGACAAATACAGTATAAGACACTCGTTTTATTTATTCCAGGTAGAACTATTTCTGACTGTGCATGGACAATTGTAGGAAAGAATGCTAAATAATGCTGAAACAAAAGGGAAAGAATATAAAAAGGGAAAAAAAGAAAGGAAAACAGTACCAACAATCTCCATTTCTTTCATCTTGATTTATATATTTTTGGTGTTACTAACATAGAGTATTTTTGGTTAGATACAATACGAAAAAGATATGCTACGATTTACTTTAGCATACAGCTAATACAGTTTTGAAACTTGATACATAACTGGTTTATTTCTAGGAAAGAATAGAATAGACTTTTCTGTAAACTGCTTCACACTGATGTGTGTTAGCAGATATTACATAAAAGAAGAGTCTGCTATTGGATCTGAAAGCTATGGTACCATCTAACAGCAGTGATGCTTTTTCTTCTTCTTCTTTTTTATAGAGAAGGAGTAACATTTGTTCGTTGGTTATTCTCTTCCTTTTCTTTTTTTATGGAAGGTGGGGGGTTAAGTAATTGTACATCACTACATGTGTGTGATAAGTGCAAAAAATGTTGAAGAAAGGGAAGTGGCATGCATTTTGTGAGCAGTGCAGTGAGACTGCTGTCATTAGTCTTTGCAAAAATACAACAGAATTGGAAAAGAGAAGAAAGCATCACAGATGCCCCCCCCCAAAAAAAAAAAGATAAAAATAATTCCCTGTCCAATGCAGAATAAGAATTGTATTCCTATGTGTCTGCAGAGCTGAGTTCTTCAGTGTTGTACCTGTATTATTATTTATGTTGATGAATGCTGAGAGAATGTGTGTTCATTTTGTTACAGTCTACTTTCGTTTTGCTGTGTGTTGACTTTAAAATGTTATGCTTTGCTTGAGTGTGTATGTATACATGTATGGGTACATTTTGTGGTGGGGACTCTGAATACTCCTTGACAGTTTATTGTTTGTGAGGGTGTGTTTTTTCATGTCTGAAGAAGTTTATTGCATTATCATTATTGTTGTTGTTATTATTATCATCATCATCATCATCATCATCATCATCATCATAGCCCTGATATGGCTTTCATGGTTGGTAGGGCTATAAACAATATTGTATAATTGGTATCATTATTGTTGTTGTTAATCATTATCATTGTACACAGGGGCTGAGCATCTAAAAAAAACTTAGTTTTAATATTTCAGTTGTGTCATATTTTGATTTTAGTACTCAGAATTAGGCAAACTCTCTTGTCTCTGTTTCTGTCTCTCTCCCCCCCC
>JAUZNI010122100.1:0-17453 GCA_034780235.1 Concholepas concholepas | reverse complement strand
ACTCGCTCTGTCTCTATCTCATTGTGTCCCCCCCCCCCCCTCTCTCTCTCTCTGTGAGATATCCTCTCTCACTCTCTGTCCAATTACTTACTCTCTATATTGCGTACCCTAAGATGTTCGTGTAAGATCTTATCACACACGGTAATTTTCCAACAAGTATTCAGCCAAAGCTGAGGTATAGCCTACCTCAAAGAAACTCAGCCAGACAGACACGATGTCACACTCTTCTCCTTCTGTCCCTCCAGGTATGGGGCCTTGCTGCACATCCTGGCCTTCACTCCGCTCCAACACCATTCCCGGCAGCAGCAGGAAGACATGGAGCGACAGCGAGTCCTGGAGGCCTTGCACCCTGACCCTGACTACGATGACCCGGAACCCCAACCCCGCTCAAGACATGTGCAGGGGCATTCAGCAGGAAATATGGCTTCACTGGGTGTAGACGGTTTGGCAGGAAAGGAGGAGAGCTTTGAGATGACAGGGAGAACCAGACAGTACAGGTCTGCAGGGAAGAGAACAGCATCTCCAGGTGACAGCAGCCAGCAGACAGGTGCAGCAGCAAATCGCTACAAGAAGCGAGGAGAGGGACGGGGAGAGGCAGTGCCAGAAGTCACGGCACGCTACCTGGGCCTGGCGTCCAGAAAGCCTGTGGACCTGTATGACACCTTTCGCTTCAACACACGGCGGTATCGCCACAGTCTGCACACTCAGTTCTCATCAGCTGAGCTGGTTGACATCTGAGCTTACTGACTGGCTGGTAACTGGTCTGTAAACCGGTTAATCATCAACCAAACAAAACCAAACCTAAAAAAAGGAAAGAAAATAATATCTGTGCGTTCAAATGCACGCAGATTATCACATAGGTCAGGATGTGTTTATAACAACACTTACGTGCTGTATATCTTCGTATTTTATACATTTCTTCCTATCAGTGTTACTTTGATCTTGGTCCTTTTCTAAAGTGCAGCAACCAAGCATAGCCATTTACATTTTGCTGGACTTATTAATCTAAAACGAATGATTTCATGAGTTGAAAGTTTGACAGCATGGAACCACACATGTTAGTGTTGAGGAAAGACGTTGTGTTTATGCTCTCCTGCTGGATTTTTAAAAATATAGATAGTCTGCATAATTGAAAGTGACACATACGCACGTTTGAGCTTTTCAGCTTGGTTTATGTAACATGTTCAGTTTAGATATTAATATATTCTGGGTTTTTATCACAAACTGCATTCACTTTCATATTTGCTTGCAAGACAACAACACCATTCGAGACAACAGGGTTTTTTCTGTTGTTTCGTGTAAAAAAAACAACCCAACAAACCATGTGGTTACTAACGTATGTGGTAAGGATTAAGAGCCTAGGTTGATATTAATGTTCTGAACATACCTCATGGGTCATAATTTTATGTACTACTTTGGTCCAGGTCAAAAGCTTTGTCAGTTGATGTAAGCAAAGTGCCAAGGTCTACATGTTGCTGTGTTTCGAAATGTTGCGTTGAGATTGTCGTTATGCACAAGCCCTTTGCATGACAGCAACTAGTATTTTTCAAAAAAAGAAGAGGAATGATCCTCTGATGTCGAATGTGGCTGCCTATATAATGATATATTATTGCTGAGCACTCCCCAACGTCAGTGCTCTGGCAGTTGATATAACCACAGCATGCCTTCTGTCTCACTTGTCACACCTGGGAATCACCGTGAGACCTAAGAACACTCTGATAAAGAAGTTTGTGTGTACGGCTTCGACATACTTTGCCATATATATGCATTGTCCACTTCCTGCGCTATGTTTGCAAGACAATCAGCAGCATGGCCTTTTGTGTATATTGTCTCAGTGTGCATCTGCTTGCGGGCGGATGTTTTCGTTGTAGTTAGCCTCTATACACAGGTGGGAAGATTCTAACAATCATTTACACTTGAAGGGTCAATGCACACAAAATCCCTGTTTATGGTTTGTGTCCTGCTCTGTGTAATGCATGCATTTACTACGGTGTCCTCAAACTTGTTTTTGCATCAATGTTTGGTTTATGTATGCATAATGGGCACATATACAAGTACGCAGAGTGTGTCAGAATGTGTGTGTGTGTGTGTGTGTGTGTGTGTGTGATATGCCTTTTATACTAATCAAGAAAAGAAACTCAATGCCTTTTAAGCAAAGAAGCTTTGTTACACCCTTAGCATCACAGATGACTACATCACAAACACAGGGGTTCTTGGGCTCACAGGAATGTCGAGCCTCTACTCTCGCTGACTTGGTCATGTACATCTATGCTGGCCAGACGGGAAAATCCCCCCTCTCCAAAAGTGTGCTCTATGGGGAACTGACCAATACAACTAGTCTTTGAGGTCGTCCTCATGTGCGTTTCAAAGATGTCTGCAAGAAAGCGGATGTTGAACCTGGCCATTGGGGAGATAAGAGCAGCAGACTGTAGAGTTTGGAGGCAGGAAATGCACAGAAGACGGCAGCAATAGTAGAAAATATAGGCCCTAAAGCAAGCAGACGAAGTGGGGGGCAAAAAGGGGGCAATAGAGGGAATTACTCCAGACGAAGTACAATCAGATCAGTGTTACAAATACTCTAGAATCTGTCACATGTTGGTTTGGAATGCCACAAAGGAAAATGTGCTTAAATATTTTGTTATGGGGCATGGAAGTCAAAGGGTGCCATTGATGATGATGATGACGACGACGAGGATGATGATGATGGTGATGATGATGATGATGATGATGTGTGTGTGTGTGTGTGTGACAGAAAGAGAAAGAAAAAGATATATAGAGAGAGAGATAATGAGAGAGGGAGAGAGAGAGAGAGAGAGAACAAATTGATATTTTATATGTGGCTCGCTCGCCAAAGTGTTCATGTGCAGATATTTTTTGTAACATATAGGCCTATGCCTGTATTTTCACTATATTATTTCATCGTGTTGCACTTTTTTTGTTTGTAAATAGAACTGAAACAATCATGTACAAAAAGACCAGTAGAATGTACAGAAAACAAGTATTAATTCACATCAAGCATATGATTTATATTAAAAACAATGAAACGTGTCGATGCATGTGTGTTTGTTCTGAATCTGTGAATGGGTGTTCATGTATGTATACATGTACAATCAATACTGACTGTGATAGTGTGTTTGCATGAATGCATGTATGTTTGTGTGTCGGTAGGAGGGTGAAAACTCATATTGATAACAAATCAGTCTTTCTTTTGGTTTGTTTTGTTGTTGTTGGAAGAATTCTTCACGAACCATCCACTACTGGCCATCCTATTAAGTGAGTTCATCTAGGCTGCTTAGACCGCGTGATTTCGTCTACCGCCTTCGTGGAAGCTCCGTTGTCAAATCTATCAAGCAATACCAATACTTTATTATCTCAATAAACAGAGGAAAGCTTTTTCAGGCATCACGCAACGATGTTGCTCATTACTGGATTTGTGTGGTACCCATCGAGCGCATTGCTTGCTTACCCTAAGATGTTCATGTAAGATCTCTTTAACAACGGAGCTTGCAATGCCGCATCCTGCGTCTCTCTGATACGACTGTGATTTGGGGATTTTCTATGTTGTTCTGTAGCGCTGATGTTTTCTGGGGTAATCATTGTAACGGGCCGACCTGGATAGATGTCAGGTTCTTGGTTCCATCTTTCCAACTCTTGATTCACTGTACAGTTAATTAACCTCACATAGACCAAATAATTCCGAAAGTTTTTTTGTTCGTTTTTGTTTTGTTTGTGTGTGTTGAACCATCAAATAAATCAGTCATTTTTCACTCTTTATTGAAGTCATAGTAATTCATGGCCCAGAAATCGCAAAATACGTGGGTTCCATAATGTGTTTTTTCCCCTGGAGTTAACACAAGTGCAGACGCCACTCTCCCCAAAAGTCCTTCGGATGAGACTATAAACCGACGCCCCGTGTACGAACGCATGCAGAACATCTTGCGCATACGTTAAATCCTGTTCCGCTTTTCGAAAGAGTAGGCCATTGTGTGCCGGTGGGAACAGGTGACAAAATTTACAAAACCACATACACACGGGGACTGGATGTAAAAAAGCACATGAGTGCTTATTCCATTTATCCTCGATATAAAAGAATAAATAAAATAAAATAGATTTCAAAGCATACTTGGACAGTAGACGGGCCATCTAACGCAGAGAAGGGAAGTAATCGGCGTGGAAGAGTTACATCCCTTAAGCACTTTGCCGTGGTTTTGCTTTTTTCTCCCCCCCCTTTTTTTCGTGGTTGTCAAAATCGTATTTTTATCATTAACTTCGTATTTGGGGGCAAAAATCGTAAAAATACGATAAGATCGTACAGGCAGGCAGGTCTGGCTTTCATAAAACCACCCAATGCCAATGTCACTGTGTGTGTGTGTGTGTGTGTGTGTGGTCTCCTTGCTATAGGACATCAAATACAAGTAAACTTGGGTGAATTCTAAACAGCACTGGTGGAAATTCTTGCTTGTCCTTGACATTCTTAATATGTCTGCACAGAAGTTTGTTGACACACAACAAGGAACATATTCTAAAAGAATGTTATTACACACACACACACACAAAACAACACAAAATTGTGTTCAAACAATTCTTTAATGTTATAGTTCTGTGCTAACAGCATGGTGAAGAAATAAAAGGTACAAATTACAAAAATATCACCTGCCATGACAATGGATTCCATATGAATAACCCCCTGCTGCACATGAAACATCCCAGCCCCTCCCACTTTCTCTGCACTCTCCGAATACATGCACACACGCGCACACACACACGTCAATCAGAAACCACACACTTCTCTTTGAGTCAGAGGGGAAAAATATTAGCAGTTGTGAGCATGCATAAGTTCTTTGTCAGGGCACAACTCTAAAAGTGATAGAATAGAATAGAAACTTTGATAGTCTCTCTCTCTCTCTCTCTCCCTCACTCACCTATTCACTCTCTCTCTCTCTCTCTCACACACACGCACACACACACACACATACACACACACAATGCGCCAACGTACATGCATACATACATACATGCATGAACACATACCTATACCCACACACGGCCACACACATACATGATACATAGGCGTGCTTACATAAAGATTGATACATTTGCCAAAGCAACACACACACACACACACACTCACACAGAGAAAAATAGAATATTCAAAAAAGGAAAGAAACACATGCTTTCTTAAAAAAGAAAACAAGAAAAAAAAGTTGGTGAGCATCTCCTCAGCTGTTTACCACTGAAAGCCACATCAAAGGCTTTGATACTCCGCACAGCAAACAGGTAAGATTCTTACTGGCCACAAAGATTTGAGATACACACAGGTAACAACAGAAAATTTTCACATCATACATTTTCAAACCCCCTGTCAATAACACTATTAGCTACTTCTTAAACATTGTTTGAGACTGATCTGTTTAGTTTTTTAAAGAGCATTTGTAAAATTTGGACCCACTTCTGTCCACATTTCCTCAGCAGAGGAATCAAAATCACACTGCTGAGAAGTGACGAAAATGTCAGTCTAATCTTACTTCCACTTGATATATCTAATTTCATCAATTGTCTTTGGATTCTACTCAAAGCTGACATTTTAAAACAAAACTAGCACAGCCAGGCTGATGTCCTTATAATTCCATACATTATAATCATCTTCTCTGTCTGTACAGCTACTTCCTTTAGGCAAACCAGTAACTTTATATGTCAATGGCTCAGTTGTACAGAAAAAGCAACATTTTTTACCAGAATGTATTTCTGGCAAGTGTTTTTAAACATATCAGTATCTAGCAATTCAGAAAGTAAGAAAAGGCACACTTCTGATTATTTCCACTATTTGGTTTACTATGAGAAGAGTGACTATCAACATGGGTGTCAGAATAAATAGGATTTCCTAAATTGTTACGATCTGACATTATGTTTTATATGATACTAAACTGATATTTTGTATTGAACGCTGAATCACCACCCATACCACCACCACCACAACAACAACAACACACACACAAGAAACTAACACATAAAAACAATACACAAAATATACACACTATGCCAACATTACAAAAAGAATCACATCTACAAGAAGAAAGCCCAAGCAAAGGTGAATGAAAGGAAAGAAAAGAAAAGATACCGATCCTTTCAAGAAAAGATTTCAACCATAAAGATATATATCTGCACATATACTAATTATTTCAAGCACACATTCCAGTCACCAGAGTATACTTCTGCACTCAATACCAATCATTTCAAGCATGCATTTTAACCACAAAGATATGTGTCTGCACTCAATATCACTTCAGCACAAACTTCATTCACCAGGGTATATTTCTGCACACAGTACCAATCATTTTAACCATACATCTTAAAACACAAAAGTTTACTCTTGCATTCAAATTCATTGAAAACTGGCATACATAATGACTTTAATGAAAAAATAGATTACATTACCACTTTGTACAAAAGTATCATACATTTTTTTTTTTCTCCTTAATTGAAAAGTAGCATACACAATAAATTCATGTACAAAAATATCCATCAGTTGTAAACCATGGACACTGGCGATATTTACAGCAAGCTGGTTTGTCACACAAAAATAGTTTTGCATTGCTAATTGAATGAACAGAATGATGTCAAAAGTTAAAAATGTGTAATTTGTGACCTGATCAAGTTCCTCCACTAAAGATCTGACAAAGCTTTGTACACTGGATGGATACAAAAACACAAACACATAGCCTCCTTTGAACAACAAAATTCTAGCTTCATTTCGACAACAAAATCAACAGAAATAGTAAAAAAAGGCGATTCCTACAGAATGAGGCAAAATGCTAGGAGAGAGGAATAGGTCAAGCTGTATTTCCTTCACTAGTATACAAGTCATTTTAAACTAATCATTACAGGCAAGTTTGCAATGAATTTCTATTACACACAATTTTGTGTATTTCTTACATGTAAAGCTCCTGTAACAGCTGCAAATTACAACGAGTCTTTTTGATTTTTTTTCTAGGCATGAATTTATTCTTTAAATAGGATGAACATCCCTCCTCATTCAACTAATGCCCAGCCAATCATAAAGGATATACAAATTAGGGGCCTACTTTCATTTTCAATCTTGGAAAGATCGCTAGTGTAGATCTCAATGCCCGTTTTAAACAAACTGCTGCTGAAACCTGCAGGCATGAAACTAATGCCAACTGAAAGATGCTTTTATCTTTAAAAGACAACTGACATAGATTTAAATGCCCGTGAGGGCCTGCTACTGTTGCTCATGAGCACGAAACCTGTGCTCAGGAATTTCTTTCTTTTTTTTTCTTTTCTTGATGGTGATTGAAAAACAACAACTGTAATCAGTATTTACACATCAAAGATTCCCTGGGTAAGAGAGAGCAAAATAGAAAAAAACAACCCATTGTTTGGTCAGAAATATGAAATAAGAGGCAAGTTGTAAAAAAGAATGACTCAATGGTATTCATGTTAAGTCTGTCATATCATTACTGTGTGGCAGTAAATGTGTCACAAGCCATTATGCAGGCTGCTGCATTAGATTTGATTATATTTCTGTTTTAATATCCATTTTAAGGACATAGTTATGATCATAAAGAGCAGCACATACAAAATAACGGGTGATATGTGATTTTTGTTCGAAAGCCAAATAAATGATAGTTTCAGCTATTTCAAAGACACACGGTCAGACTAGGCTTACAGTAAAATATCTTTTCACAACAATTTCTGCCATCTGGTTTTCCTAAGCGTTAATCATATAATCATAGGAAATGAAATTGTCTCAGACTTGCCATACTGATGAAAAATGAAGCCATAACAAAAACAAGAACCTACCTGTAATTCTCTCCTAATAATGCTGGTGAAAAAAATTGAGCACATTTTTCATAGCTGACCCTATCTCCACTGTAAAAACTATAAATGTCTTAAAGTTCATGGCAATACATACACATTGATAGTCCCAAAAAATAATGTGACAGATAAATACATGTCAATCTAGCCATCTCATCTCTTTCCATAGCACCATAATGCACTGGACTTTGAGAAGCTGATGTACACAATCTTTTTTTCTACCACCACCATCCACTCTTTGGCTCATTACAATTGACAGCTTCTGGCCAGCAGGTCAACTGTTGGAGAGAGAAAAGAAGGAAAACAAAGAAAAGGTGGTAGACATGTAGATAAAGCAACCGAGTGATCAAATTCTCCAAAAATTTGCTTCAGGAATGCCATGGGGGAAATTATATCTTCTGAAGAAAAAAAATGATCAGTACAATGAAGTCATAATGGTGAAAACCTACTGTAGAACAGCAGAAACCACCTTTTCCTCAAACAAAGAACCATATAGGCACAGTAACAAAACATTAACCAACAACAACATTAGTATCAATATGGAAACCAATGAAAAATATATTGCTGACAAAATAAACACAAACATAAACCAAACCAAACCAAACCAAACCAAACAGCCCCCTCTCCTCTTCCAAAACCCCCCATAAACATATGCACAAGCAATAACAACAAAATATCAAAAGAAAATAAACAATCCAAAAAGGCCATCTACTAAAAACAGAAATTTGGCATGCTTGTCCAAAGAGCAGTTCACTCAGGACTCCTGTCCTTCTCCTCCATTGCTTACACTTTGCCCCTTGTCCAGAGCTGCCAACCCTAGAACACAGTTAACAGGAATGATGCTTTCTTTACAACTGACAACACGTTTTCATATTTGAAAAGAACTGTACAAAGCAATGCCCTTACAAAATATTTTTCTTACAAATTGAAAGCATGATACACTCCACACATTACATTCTACTGCTATTTATTTAAACTGATACAATATACTACAGACACTTTTTTCGAATCTTGAACCTTGACATATATAAATCAAGCCAATGTTATGATTCATCGGAAACTTAGAAATGATCATTTCTCTGCCCTAATCCCCTTGTGGGGTTTTTGAAATGAATGGATAAATATATGATTTATAAAGTGCATAAAAAATCTTTACACCCACACGTGCGATCACAGCGTTGAACATTGTGATGAACATTGAGGTTGCACTGATGTGCATAGGGCTCAAAGACAACTGGTCTTGTTATGCAGACCGTATAGTTGTTAGATTTAATCAGAGTAAAACAACTCTGATTCTTTTTTTCCTTTTCAATTTCAGATTAAGTGAAAACATGTCAGTTCATCTGGCATTCTGCCACACTGGTGATAGAAATGGAGCTTAAAAACATTTCTGATAGGCTGTTAACTGTCATCTGATTGTTCAGGGGCTATGAACACAGCAGTCATGCAGATCTATATGAATTGTGTGAATGAACATGTTTTTGTGCCAACAGAAAGCTACAGTGGTAAGGTAAGCAGAACAGAGGAACGAAGTATAACCAAGTAGAACAAAATCTGGAAAAAGCAAAAAGGTTGGCAGCTCTGCTCAGTCCATTATATGAGTATTATTTCTT
Source organism: Concholepas concholepas (assembly GCA_034780235.1). Classification (NCBI taxonomy): domain Eukaryota; kingdom Metazoa; phylum Mollusca; class Gastropoda; order Neogastropoda; family Muricidae; genus Concholepas; species Concholepas concholepas. The sequence continues at coordinate 8,004 of JAUZNI010122100.1, read as the reverse complement.
TCATGACCAACAAAGATGACCAAATACACAAGAAAGACTTTTCTTCAGTAAAATGTCTCTGTTTGCTACAAGCATCAAATCATTCCTCATGCAGCAAGTACACTTCCAAGCTAAAGTAACAAAAGAAGGCAAATTCGCACTCTCCACACACAACAGTTTTCTTTCAATATAACCTTTCACAATGAACAGTGGTAATTTTTACGAACCAAGAGTGCATCTGTGATAGATGACTTTCCCATCTGAGGCCCAGGGGTTTAGCCCAGAATGTCACAAAAACAAACCAAATCTTTCCATGATGCACTGATTTTCCATTGTACTCTCAACTTTGGACAGTGTGTCAGATGATAACACCTTCCTCAAAGTCACCATGATGTAAGATAATACAAAAACGAACAGTCCACATTGATTTGGGAGTTTCTGAATTGTTGATAATAATCTGCTTGAGAACTCTTCTTCAGTGAAAATCATCAAGAATCTCAAAACCACTACCTGACTGGACCATAACATCAAATGATTGAACAACAGTTGCCCGTAAGTGATATGCATGGCATGCTATCTTGTTTGGCTTTTTCTCATCAAAATGACACCTCCGCTACCTCAACTACCACCTGAAAAGCCAAGTCATAAATCAGTGACTGCAGCAATGGTCTAATAATCCTACCAACATGATTAGCTCAAACAATTCAAATGCTGCAAAACCAACCCAAACAATCTAGGTGTGTTTTGGTCACTGCGCATGAGTGATCTGTCAATAGTACAAAGAGTAAAAGATCTTTTTTTTTTAGAGGTTTCAGGAGTTTTCACGATCGCCAATCAGCCCTAGTTCATTGCTTAACTTCCTATGGACAAACATTTTCTTCTCTTTTCTGGAAAACAACTCTCTCTCTTTGTCTCTGTGTCTTTTATAGTATCAAGTATGCTTGGATGTGTGCACTGATGCATATGTGTGTGTGTGTGTGTGTGTGTGTGTGTGTGTGTGTGTGTGTGTGTGTGTGTGTGTGTGTGTGTGTGTGTGTGAGTGTGTGGGCGCACATAATTATTTTCTATACATTTTCAAAAGGTTAAAAAATGTAATATCCTGGTGACATATGCCCTTGAAAAATTTGGGAGCAAATTTTTCATGCTAACTCTGACACCCTAGTTACCTGAAAGTAATTATCAGTGACAACCAGCCATGCATTTTGTCCACAATGCCCTCACCATTCTTATCTCTGATGTTCTCACAACAGCATGCTTCAGTTCAGGCATAGCTACTTTTGCCAAGTATACACGCATGCATACATGTACACTCAGTCACACACATCTATGCAAAGGGTAAAACTATATATCCTGATATGGAACAGGTCCCTGGTCAAAAATTGACTTCCATTTTTATTAAGAGCAGTTTGGTGACTTTTGCAAGTAAGAAAGCAGAGCTGGCACCCTTAATGTAAATTCTCTGCTCAATGTTTGAAAAGAACATAACTTATAACTGCTTTGCAATATGCACAATGAAGCCTCTTGTTAGATTTTCAAGCTTAAAAACAATTTACAAGTTTCACAGAATCTCAATGTATAGGAACTGGTAGATTACATTTTAGATTCATGCAAATTATGAACAATTTCAACTTTAACTAAACATTTATTTCGTCATTTACAGGATTAAAATTCAAACAAGTGCTTCCAAACATTAATATGAAATCTCAGTGTATATATCATTCAATTCTTCTTCTGGGTTGAATAGCAAGGCTGTGAGCTTCCTTCCTCCATAAGCTTAGCAATGGATCACGTTCAACGTAATGCATAAGATGTGCTGATGATGCTTCTATTATGTAGAAACACGACTAATGATAGTCAATATCCTTTTTATCTAGCAACAATCAATGCCACTTATTCCTTGCATTTTTCAGTTGTTTTTTTTTCTGCATCATCAGAGTTCCCCATGGATCTAATTTCAAGGTCTTAGAGACTCCCTCCCCAAATTTGAGAGATCCTGGTATTTTTTTTAATGGTACCATTAAGGGTCACACTCAGGGGAGGAAAATGAGTCTTTAAGTTTTCTCCATAAGTGCTGTATGATTTTGCTGCATCAAACTCAACTACTGATGGGAAAATCTTGAAGGGGATCAATCTGCAGACTACACTCTTTTTTTTTTTTCCCTTTCTTCAAATAACAACAACCTTACATTGATTCGACAGATTGATTTGACAGACTTCTATGTTAGATTGAAAAAACTTCACTCATGCATACATGTACACATAGTTTGCGAAAGTAAAACAGTAGTTTGATTTCACAAACAATGTTCACCTGAGAGAAACTGTGTCTAAGAAATGCGGATGGCATATATGTACAACAATTCATCATTGTTACTATCAATCAACTCTTCATGTTTATACACCAGTCCAGTATGGCAATCAGACTGTGACCACATCTGCACTATCTGCTTTTTACCAAGATCAGCTTGAATAATGTGCATGATAGAAAAGGCTTATGCTGTTCATCGAGGCCGCCAATATTTACATTATTCGATTTCCAACTAAAACAAAATCACAATAACACAAAAAAATTAACCTCACACATATGTGCAACCTTACACACACACACACACACACACACACACACACACACACACACACAGAAGCTCTTTTCAATTTACTTCAGATCAAGCAATCCGAAATACAGTAGTCACCTTCCATTCAAAATAAGTAATATCAATGAAAACTCAACTGTACTCAAAGCAGTCAATGAAAAGGCCAGCAATATTTCCGAGAGAAAAAAAATCACTTAGCAAAACAAACATTTTTTTTTTTTACCCTATTTAAAGAACGAAACAAAACAGGCACATTTTCTCTGAGAATAAAGGTCAATCTCATGTAAACAGAGAACAAGCAAACTAAAAGACCTGTAAAAGAATGTCTTATTTTTTGGTTTCCAGTTCCTTTCTTCTTTTTTTTTGTTTTTAAAGTCAAAAGGAAAATAAAAATCTGACATTGACTCTGAAACTTAACTTTGACCTGCACACAATGGCTACAGCCTTTGAAAACATGGAGTGAGATGTAATGTGCAAGCAAGACTATCTAGTCGGGTTAGAACATAGGATCTCAATTTAAAGCCTAATCGAAAAGAACCGGAAAGGGCCTGAAGTCTGTACAAATGCTGATTGAGAAGAGAGAAGTCTTGTTAAACCTGCCTGCCACCAGTGACCTTTGGATCAATGTCAAATATCCACTCAGCCAACCAGCCCTTGTTGCAACCATCAATAACATATCAGACTTGCCCCGAAGTTGGAATTTGGCTGCCTTAATGGTGGGCAAAAACGGTCGCATACCAAAATCTCACCATTGGTGAACCTTGGAGTTCTAGTTGAGGAATGAGGAAGGAGGGGGATCAGGTTTGAAGATGGAAACAACCATTATTTGCCAGATAAAGTTGCCACATTAAAGCTGACTACTTCACATATAAGAAGTACAGCACATCTGATTCATTGTGGAATCAGTACAGTGTCTCCTATGCAGTAGTATTTGAGAAGTTTCAACATGCAAAGTAAAAACAAAAAAAGATACCTACTTATAAATTGTAGTGTGGCTGTTGATTACATAATTAGCTTCTTCATGCGGTTTTACCCCGAAATTGCACTTCTCTTTTGTTGTCTAAAAATCATTAAAAAATCTGTTGTTTTGCGAAATGATACCTCATACAATATATCTCCCAAACATAATACTTTTGCCAGTTCGGAAAATAAATCTCAAATGGCAATTGCAGAAAATCTGCCCATCAGCAACAGATCTCTGCTGAGTTTTCTGACAGTTATCTCTGACTGAAGGCCAGATGTCAGCACACCTGGACCTGTTCTTGAGCAAACGAGTTTGAGGCATGAATGTGGCCACAGTTCACGATGGTTTTGGACAAAGTGAAGAAACTGTTTACTTACACACATGACCACATACACATAAACTGTATACACCTGCATGCGTGCACACTTAAAAACATACCAACTGTTCTCAGACACAGAGGCATACTACCAGTACACACGATCACTACCAACCTTGCACACCTACATTTATTACTGTTTGGAAAAAACACATGCATACAGACAGTCGTTCATATATTTACACCTTTGATAGTTACAAACGATGAGATGAGTTCTATGAGTGTGTCATAACTGAGATGAACATGATGTACCAGCCAAACCCCCATTGGTCTGTTGACCAACACGTGCCACACACACACGCTCCACAGTCTTGTACAGATCTCTGGTTCAACAAGAAATCACAGACCTCTGCTGTCCCAACCGCTTACATGTCAGGGATTCTTCCACTGACCATGTGTTCATCAAGATCACTGCTGTTCACCTTCGCATCTGGACATGTATGCTGCTGTCAGGCAGAACTACTTTTGGTGAGGAATCTCACAGGCCAACCACCACCAGTGGATGGAGCCCTAGACACCACATTACCCCCACTTAATCACAGATAGACAACTCCAAGGCTGGCAAGACACAGGAAGGTGGGAAAGCTGCCAACAAACCCGGTGCAGTCATTGCTAGGAGGTGTCTGCCTTGAAGTCTTTCTTGGTGGCCAGAACTGCGGGGAAGCGGCGCTTGTCAATGTTCATGCGCACAGTGTCGATGGTGCGGAATAGCTGGTCGGAGCTCATGTCGTCAGGCAACTTGGTGAGGAACTGGGCGACGCTGATGAAATCCATCTTCAACAGCACTGCCTCGTACAGTTTCAGGATTCCTGTGGAATACACAGATCACACCAAAGCTCATCATTATGAGCCCCTCTGTCTCACAGTAACTTTAGAACTTGTACAGAAATGAGAATATAGGCATGATGGTGTCATTAAGTTTAAAAATCTCTGCATGAAAAATAAAATGATTATAATTACACAGAGCAGTACAGATTCACAGCTTAAGAATTCTAGTTAAGACACAGTACTCAGCTTCTGAAACATGATGTATGGTGTAGTACGCTAAGATACCAGTGAGTTACATAGGGTTACTGCAGTTAGGGGGTAAAATTAAATGATTTGAGAGCCCATAGTTTTAACAGTTATATCTACAAATGCAGATTATATAAAAATACTGAAAGAGACTGCCGGTCATACAACGTGAGAAGGTGGACAGCTCTTTCTCGTCAACACTTACATCAGCCAGACACCAATGCTGAAGGCAGTGTCTTTAGGTGAAGAAACAAGCATGTGTCATCCTGATTATCTTATACATCATCAGTCATCCTCTTAATTTTACAATACTTATGCCAACCTCATCATTTTGCGTCAAAGTTCTCAAAGCCATCAGCAGACAATACTGTTTCAGTTTAAGTTTTCTTATATTTCTTTCAAGAAGGTATAACTGCATGCCAAATATTTTCTATTCCATAAATGTAAAGAAATCTACGAAGCAGTTTCTTTACAAATTGGATAGTTCAATGCACAGGTAAATGCAAAAAAGAAAAATCAACAAAATTAAACAGTCAAAGATGTGTTTAATGTTCTCACCTAATGCTGACTGGAAGAGAAACTCTTCCCCATCACGGCAGTAGACATCCCACATCCGACAGGCCACATCCAGTGGCAGAGACTTGCTGAACAGCAGGAAGATCCTGACAACAAATACACAACACAGCAGTGCAGTTTACTGCCTTGTTTGTTTGTCTTTAAAATACATGCTTCAGAAAATGATTGTGAACAATAGAAATGCACAATAACAAAGATGAGAATACTGTTGATGCTATCTTTACTTGCCATGGTCAACGTATGTGTGCACATTGCTAATGTCTGTGTCTTTTCAGAGGTGGTTCAGCTGACATAGTCACCAACATAAACTGTATGATTTGAAAGCATATTTAAAACAAAAGCAAGATTAAGCAGATATCCATATCATATTTTTTCAGTATAAAAAGCTACATAAACAGTACAATACATCTGATCAGTCTCTTCTTTTCTCTCTTCTTTGCGTTCCCTTACTAAGTGGGGAGTGTAGTGCCTGGTCTTCTCTTGCGCTTGTAACTTTGCAAGAGGTCTGCCCGCTGGCCTCAGTTGATACATTCAGACTTCAGAGCAGCTCATTTCATTGTACAGGTTGCAAGCTGGGTATGTTTGTGGTTCTGTAACCCACTGAATGCTGACATGATCTTTATTGTGTATATTTGATCTTCTGCATGTGTATATACATGAAGAAAATTAAGGCACTGGCAGGTCTGCACTTGAAGTTGATCTGGGGAAATCATAAAAAAACCCCACCCTTAATTCACCAGACGCCACCACCGAGATTCGAACCCATGACTTCATTGACCCACAGGATTGAAGTCAAACGGTCTAAATCACTTGGCTATAGTGCCTGTCATCTGATCATTCACACAGTACTTATCAAAAATAGTCTAAATGACATATACACATCTATGTAACATATATATAAGTATACATACAGCTGCAGGGCTATAAAAAACAAAGTAATATTACATAGGCAAAGAAAAATTATGACAAATAATCTTGGTGAATTACCAACACCCAAACAAATTATGGTAGACAGAGAGGTAAGTGATATACAAACACACGTGCACAGTTACTGCAGACATACAGGTAAAAGACACACAACCCTACAGAAAAGTTATCAGGAAAACAGAACACACTTACCACTCCATCAGGTACAGGTTTGGCGTGATTTGCAGGGTCTCAAAGTGCTTGCACAGCTCCGGTAAATTCTCACGGAAAAACTCTTCAAATGTCGCATAGTATGCACCCATCTGGAAATGAAAGAGAGAAAATGAGTATTGAGGCTACAATCTTCTCTGAATCAAAACTGGAAGAGAACAGAACAGTTCTGTCTAAACAGTATGTGAATGAGACTTGACACACTGTCATCTCCACAGATTTCTACTGCTGCTGCTACCAGTCTCAGTTTTTCTTTATATCCTATCTTCATATTTCTATAACTGTTGATAGTCATTTTTTTTAATGAGGCATTTACATTTTTTCTTGCTGCTGAAAGTGATATGTGACTAATGATGTGTTACAATATTATCTATGTCATATATGTATCCACCACACCTTTTAAGTTCTCTTTGAGAAAAAAATAGAGTAGTTTTGAAAACGAGTTGTACACATCTGTACAGTTGCTGATATCTGCAGTTTTGCATATTTGCATAGTCAAGCCATCATTTTTACTCACAGAAACAAGAGACGATGGTCATTATTAGGAAATAACCATTGTGTTATACTGTATATTCTTGTATAGTCTGCATTATGAAACATGACAGGGATGTGCTGCTTCAATTGACACCTGGTGTACCCTACCCCATGAATTCTGTATCTAAGCATCTTGAGGATCCCCTCTCCAGATATGTGGATGTACTTCTGCTGCAATTTTTGAGGATCCCGGTGGGTTTTTTTGCTCCCCCTTGAGGATCTTCGTAGTTCCCGCCCCCCCAAATTTGCACTCTGTCCCCCAAAATCATGATAAAAACAGATTCCCTGTAAAAATGACTTTGACTAAACTATTGCCTTGTATGATTAGCAATATACCAAACGTTGGAAAGACAAACCACACTGACGTTAAACTGTGTAAAGTAAATCAATTGAACCCCAAACTGCTATTTATGCTTGGCCATTACACAGTATACAATGTCAACTTTTTGACATGAAACTTTAACATCACACAAAACAGAAGGGAAAGGAGAAAGCCCCTGTGACTGACCATGTCCTGATCCATGCGGAAGAAGGTGACCTGACAGGGCCGGTTCAGGAGATTGGCAAAGCACACAAAGGCATCAGCCACATCCATGTTGAGCAACAGAATGGCTGCGATGAATGACATGCCCTGTACCTGCACATGGCCATAACAGTATATGGTATGATAAAAAACATCATCAATAAACATGTTATATACCATGACAGAAAAAAAAAGAATGAAAATAAAATCGTACCCATTGTCAGGATCACAGAATATTTACTAAGTACAGAAGATGATCTCTTGCAGTCATAATTTTGCCACTTTACACTGACACAGCAGTAAACTAGCT